>JAVGVS010001319.1:0-24633 GCA_032718565.1 Distichodus sexfasciatus
AATATAAACCTATCAGATCATTAGGATCAAGTCAGGTAGAAATACCAAGGGCTCACACAAAACAAGGGGAATCCGCTTTTAGCTATTATGCTGCCCGTAGTTGGAATCAGCTTCCAGAAGAGATCAAATGTTGTAAAACATTAGCTACATTTAAATCTAGACTCATAACCCATCTGTTTAGCTGTGCATTTACTGAATGAGCACTGTGCTTCGTCCGAACTGATTGCATTCTGTTTTTAACTGTCTTAAACTTATTTTGATATGATGTGGTGTTCTGTAAAGTCTTAAGGCTTGAAGACACTGATTATTTGAACTTTTATCAAAGTAAAAAATTGGGAGGGTATCTGTACTTGTACTTTAAGTGTAACCTTCAGGTCCTTTATACGAGACTGCATATATATCTCAGTAGGCACGTATCGATTCTCCGAGGCACACCTGCGTACGAGTTGCGGTACTCCCAGACTGTTTTATTATTTTAGAACGAGTCAGGTTGAAGACTCAAATCCAAGAAAAACAGTCTGCACATATAGGGCAGAACAATCAACTACATTTTTATACTCTCTATATAAAAGAGATCTCATCAGTTTCTTCATTAATTCATTTTAATCTGAACATACAGTCATGTAAAAAGTTAGGACACCCCATTAAATATCTCATTCTTTATTCATATCAATATTAAATCTTGTTTTAGATGATATCTATAGATAATGGTACAGTCAAAAAATTGAAATCGCATTATTGCTTGTGTTAAATGACCCTCTTTTGTTGGGTTTAGCAAAGAAACTAGTTTTCTAAGGTGTAATTAAGTCAGTTGCTTTATTTCAAATAAGCTTAAGCTTAGCTCGACGACTTCATTGAATCAATATAACATTACTAAATAAAACGCATTACACGTAGCTCTAAAAACTCTTGTCCTTCTGCTGATTCCGTACCTCCACGAGTTGTTTCGCAAAGAAGAATATCTCGCCCGTTTATTTACTTCGTCTGAGGATCCTGGGGATGTAAGTTGCATCAACACAAGCGTTGCTACTTTTCTATGGCGTTATTTTTGAGACGAAGGTTTGAGCGCGCAGTAGAACGTTTGCGAGCAAAGTTTCTTGTCTTTGCGCGCTCCACTCGGCCTTCCCGCTCGTTCAACTCTGCTTGCACCCTTCTCCTGGACTTGGCACTGCGTTTTAGAAATGCGTCAGAGTTTTTTGAGAATAAAGGTTTGTTTTGAAAATGCCAAATGGTTTGTTTCCTTTCACAGTTTATGTACTTGAATTTATGTAAGAATGCTGTGTTTAGTGTGAATTTACATAAAAATGTTATGTCAGGTGTGGTTCCACGCAACTGCTTGAAAGTAAACTTATTTGGAGTGCTTCCTATCTGTTTAACTTTAATTGATTGAACACAACATTGTTAATTTGATTGAAAAATAACAGCATTAATTTGATTCAACATAAGAATACTAAATAAAAATTACCTAACCCAGTTACTTTGAATATACTCCATTCACTCTTGTAGAATTTATTTTATTTCATTGAGCCCATATTAAAGAATTCAGTATCTTAGGAGTTATGTAACACAGTTTCGTGGAACCACTTGACATAACTTTTTTAATTAAATCCACGAAAATATTTTTTGAGTGATAGTATAACTGCACCTTCTGTGCTAAGACAAGTGTAGCACCTATGGTCCCGACCGGTCACGGTAACAGGGTGCTAGCAATATCTCTAGGCCCTAGGAGCAGCTTGAGTAAATTAATTCACGACAGGAATTGTTTAAGAGCCGAACAGATAACAATTTTATTGTATCGACAGTCAGATATGAACTGTACCACAGAGAACCACCCCTAAATAGAACCAAAATAATAAATGGAGCTCCTTTGAAAATAAATAAAATAAATAAAACACCATAGGTTTTAGAGTCTAGGTTGCAACCTTTTACCCGCTACGGAAATGCAACGGACTGTCCCGGGGTTTAAAGGCACAGTTTCCAAACCGTAAGAAATGGATATTCTGTCTTATCTGGTCATCCGGCGTGGGAGGGATGAATGGATCCACCCGCTGGATATCTCTGAGGACCGCTTCTACGACTGGCCACACCGCTTCCACTCTCGTCACCAGTCTCACTGGGCTTGGCTCGCCATCACAAGGTTTCCCAAATTTCTATCCAAGGAAAGAAAACCAATCTGTACAAATGGTGCAGAGTAATAAGTACACTGTTCTTTTCTGTCGTAACATGAAAACTCATTAACTTCTTCTCTTCTGTTAACAATTGTATCAAAATGGAGAGAACTTGACTACAATGAGAAGTAATCACCAAAGAACAAGTGTTTCTGCATCACATTACACAGGGTCCTGTGTTAAAATGGCAGCGTATGCGTTCAAACTTGGATCAAATTAACGGAACAGCGGGCTGCTTCATTAGCGCAGCCTACCATTGACATTAGCATAATTCAATTCTAATTTATTTATATAGTGCTCTTAACAACAGTCATTGTCACAAAGCACTTTACATATAACCGGCCTAAACCCCCCAACAAGCAAGCCTGAGGCGACAGTGGCAAGGAAAAACTCCCTGTAATAGGACGAAACCTTGAGAGGAACCAAGACTCGGAGGGGGACCCCATCCTCCTCTGGGCGACCGGGTGCACGAACATTTAATGTACAACAAGCAATAGTTCAAGATGAGTTGTTAGTTATTTAAAGAAGCAAAGATACAAAAATAGTCCAAGGGATATTTCGAATCCCTCGATTCGAAGCTAATAGATCTGTTGCAGTGTGAATAAAATACAACAGATTTTAATCGTCCGTCTTCAGCTTTTAGACACGGCTGATGACAGCACTACAAATCAATAGGCTGAATTCGGTAGCATTAGCTTACAGTGTGTTTCATTCATACGGGCAGCCGGAGGGCGCTCTCATGCGGAAAGTCGGGCTCACATAACTAACGAATGACGTACCAGGAAATCGCTAATATGGACAAAGGGGCAATGCTAAAAAGCATGTGAATACGACATGCACGATTGCTGTTTGGTTTATTTGGGTTTTTCGAGTCATCTGCTGCAGGTAATAAACGAAGTATGTGCTAACTGTATTCATTAGAGTAGCCCATAGACACTGTAAAATATGTTTTATGCCTTGTTCTGTGCTAAAAATGTGAAAGTGTTGTAGGCTATATCAACAAATCATAAACGTCCCATTAGAAAAATATAGGGACCGTATCACAGAAAGCAATGTATTGTAAAGCAGTGTATTTGATTCCCTGGCCAATCGAAAGACGAAAATAAGAAAATGAATAAATGAAACCTGTCAATTAGAAATATATATATATTGTATAATATATTGTATAATATTATAGTTATATTTGTCAGCGAGTTTAAGTTGCAAGCAGATCTAACTCACAGTTTTATTATTATGATTTTTTTTTAGTACAATGTCACGTGTAAATAACAACAAACTACAAGGCATTCTTCTGCTCGGGGATGCATTTGTTGAGGAGATACAGGCAAGTTTTATTGTTGTTATACAAAAATGTGTAATTTATTAACTCCAGTTAGTTAATGCCTATTTTTCTCTCCATCTATGTTTTATTACATGCTGTGTCTATAAAGAAACATAACACAGAGTCACAAACTCAGGAGCCTGAAGTAACAGGTCGATCTAAAGTGACTTGGTGGAGGAGGGACCGTGATGGGCAGCGTGTGACCACCAGCAAACAGAGGAAGAAAGGTTCTTCTGCTGGTTAGTGTCCATCGTATAAAATTAATGTCAAATACTTTTAATGATGACGTATGATTTGGACTAGGTGCTGGTTTGATAGTGCTTAAAGGGATAGTTCACCTAAAAATGAAAATTGGCCTGTCTTTTGCTCATCTTTGAAGCATCCTAGGTGTAGGTGACATTCTTCTTTCAGACGAATCCAGTCAGAGTAATATTAAATTAATAAATTCATAATAATTTTTTTGAGGGGGGAGGGTGGCGAATGAAGACCTTCTGTAGTGATCCCATGTGTTGTTGTAATAAAAATATCCATATTTAAGAATATCATGTCACTTCCTCTAACCATAGACATATGTCAAAACCGGATGACGTAGCACATATGGGTCACACGTGCGCCTCTGGGAAATGTAGGAGCAACATTTCCTTACTTTATCAAACGAAACCAGTGTCCTCTTGGCTTATATCAAAATCCTCCAACACTTTCCTTTATAAATTGTCGTTTTGTGCTTCTAATTCACGAACAGCGTTTTGTTTTGTTCTCTTTGCTCTCATCGCTAATCACACAATGCAGATGTATTGCGTCATCTGCTAGTAACAATTTCTTGTGTGCGCACGTACGACCGTTACAGGAAGTGACAGAAAGTGACAAAAATATGGATATTGTTATTACAACAACACACCGGATTGCAACAGAACACCCCCACCCCCGTGTTTTACGATTTACTCTGACTGCATTCGTCTAAAAGTCACCTACACCAAGGACGCTTCGAAGGTGTGTCAGGTAGGGCTGCTCGATTATGAAAAAAAACATAATCACGATTAATTTGGTCAATCTTGAAATCACGATTATTTAACACTTTACTTTGTGTTACTATTTAAGACTTTATGCTGCTCTCCTCCTTCCGCCATCTTTACCGCTCAGACTGTACACCGCCACCAGAACACACACGTGCGTTCAGTCTTCGGAAGGTGCGTTAGTGCGCGTGCGTGTGTCATTCGGAACACAAGACAAAATATGAGTATACTTGCAGAGCGTAATGTGGCAAAATAATTGTAATTATAATTGTTTTTGTCAATTACATTATTTTTGTGATTGTTTGGAGCTGAAATTGAAATTAAAATTCGATTAATTGCACAGCCTTAGTGTCAGGAGCTGGTCGGCGCCTTAGTGGTGCAGACAGCGGGGGGCGCTGTGTCCTGTTTGTTTTGGGTTTGTTTCGTTCTGTCTTGTCTTGCCTCTACGTCCTGTGTTAGTGGTAATTGGCGTCACCTGTGTTTAGTTCAGTCTTTTGTTCCTGTCTGTGTATTTAAGTCCGGTTTTGTTAGTTTGTTGTTTGTCAGTTCCCCCTCACCCTCATACCTGTCACTCTCGTCTTGTGGAAAGCACTATGTTGGTTTTATGGACTATGTTATGTTTGTAATAAACTCAGTCAACGTGAACTCCTGCATCTGCGTCCACAACTCTACGGGAGTGGGGGTACGTGACAAGGTGAGTAAAAGACAGGCTAATTTTCAATTTTGGGTGAACTATCCCTTTAATATTCTATATTTTTGTACATTAATAATTGAGTACATTATTATTCCAAATACATTTGTTTGATAGTTTACATGTTGCGAGTTTACCAAAGGTTTATTGTTTGTTTTTGTACCTTTGGCTACATTGCTCTAATGTAGTTTATTTTTACTTCCAAACAGCTGGTAGCTCTCTGTGTGTTGATGATTCCATCTCAACTTCACCATGTACTAGCTACCAATGTCCTGCTAAGTAAAAAAAAAAAACCTACTTCAAAGACACTTTTCATAGTAAGGTATGCTTCATATGAAAACAAAGAGTTAAGTAAAAAGGTAGTCTCATTATTCCTCAAATTTTTTGCTTTGTTTAGAAACTAGACAGCTAACAATGTTACTTCCAAAATTTCTCTTTTTTCTCACCGTTCCATAACATGCCTCATATATTAAAGTTACCACAATTTGGTGTATCAAGCTTGGTCAAAATGACAGAAGTAGGAAAAAGCATCAATGTTTCTCAGCAAAACCATATGGTGGTTGTTCAATTTTACAGTTAAGTGGGGAACTCTACTGACAGCCAGCACCTACACCAAATCTTAAGGGTCATGTTTGTCTGTTTTTTTTTCTTTCTCTCTTTGAAAATTTTAATATGCAGCGCCTCGAGGACCTTCTACAGGATTCAGAGAGCATTGATGAGCAAGAATTTGCTCAGCAACCACCAATGTCCAGTTGGTGTCAAAGACAGAAAGAAGTCCAACAGTGTTGGCAACAGGCGAGGCCACAAAACACTGCCAATTTGTTGTCAGCTGAGAACATCATCCAGATGAAATGTAAACACTGTCATGTGAGAGAAGCTGTTATCCGTTGTGGGGAATGTTTTCCCTTTGAGTGGTTTTGTGCAGAGTGTGATCAGTTGGTACATAAACACCATACTCTGCACAGTAGGCATACCAACATGAATGGCTTTTACAAATATATTCCTCCAACAGAGTTTGTGAAACTCCATGATGACAAATACATTATCTGTGAACAAGGTTAGTGTCTCTTTTTTTTTTTTTTTTTTGCCCTGTTAAACAACATTCTTAAATTATGCATTATATTTGCAAGTACCTTCTCACAATCCAAACATTCTTTAATTATGATTGTCCTTTGCTCTTGCAGATTGTTTGCTGCCAATAGCCTTTCCTCAAATTATTTGCTCCTGTGATACTCGTGATGTTGCAATCTCTGTGGGTAGATCCATCATACTGATTTGCATAAATGGTAGGACTGCATAAAAAATATTGTTTATCTAACTGATTACTTTAGTTCCTTGTTATTGATTTGTCTTTCATGTGTTTTCAGGCCGTTATAATCTTCATGTTCCAGTGCTGACATGCAAACATTGCAATAAGCAATGGGCTCCAGAAGTCAGTGACTTTGTAAGGAGTGGTTACTGGCCCGCTACCATGCAAGCACAGACGCTGTTCCACCAAGATCTGTTCCATTCCTTTGAGGCTATGAAGACAACAGCTCCAGGAATGTCTGTGAAAGCCTTTACAGCAATGTTGGACCAGAGAACAAATCAGTTTGGAAGAGTGAGAAAAATGTGAAGCTGAAAGACAAATCTATTTGCATTTATTTGTTATTATAAGAAGTTGTAAGGCTGGACACTGGCAAAAATGGTGGTCTTTTGCCTTTGCTTAGATCTTTTGGTGGTCTAAGCAGGGCATAAATTAAAATATACCTACACATGAGCTTCAAGGTCCACAAGTGGCTGTCACATTCAGGTCACTGAAATGAACTGAACAAAAACCATATTAGACAGCGCTTGTCACTTGAATCCATGATTTAATAAGGTGCATTGACAAAACATAAATTGATTTAATGTTTATGGTGATTTTGTAGTTTTATTGTTATTAAAAGCTGTACTATGCTTTGTTTACTTCAGACTGGCAAAGTGAATGCAGATGCTTTTCAGAGGAGCTTTCTGCAACATGTGTACTGCAACTCTGAAGTGAACCAACTTCTGGGAAAGGAGCCGTTTGCCTGTCCAGCCTGTAGCCCTGAAATGGTCGCTGTTTCTGTGGATGGGAATCGAAAACTTTACAGATTCCAGAAAACAAACCAGTGAGTTTTGTGTGCACATTAAAAACAGACAGCGTTGTTAACGGATGTACTTGCTATTACCATCATAATAATACAGATCTCATTTCTTATTTAAAATGTAGAATGTTGAATATATATCCGTGACAGTTTGTAACCTTTTAATGTGCCATACACTTGTTATGATGTAAAAATTCTTACTACAGTTATCCACAATACATCTTCTTGTAGGAGTGAAGAGCCAGGATTCTTTGATGGAGTGTTTTTAGCCAAAGCCTCTTAGGTGTCCAATTTTGTTGAGGAAGTCCGGGGGGCTGTCAAGACTGTAAGTTATCAATCAGACTGAGCAACGGGTATCTCAGGCATATTTCATAGCTAATTGGAAGTAAAGATGGAAACACTGTAGCCTTCTTAGGTTTCTGGATGAGGGAGTCTTTGATTAGGTGTTGAGATGGCAATGGTAGGGTGTTGAGCTTAGCGTTGCAATTACTCTTTTACAAAGAGTGAAGTTATGAATATGAATACAGCTAGATTCTAATCCAGAGGGCACAGGATATCCATAATATTGGTTGCAGCACATATGTCTGACAAAGTTAGATTATTGCAATCAAGCTTCAGTGTGCTGTATGGCAAAGAATTGTAAATGAACAGATTTCAGATAGATCAGGCGATCAGAATCAAAGTGTTTGAGTGTACAGCCCCACTATTTACTGTCCTTGAATTGACTACTGACATGTTGAAACATTTACTCTGTTAGACGGCAGGAAAAGTGATGTGTGGGGAATCCCACTGGACAGCAGCAAGAGAGACATCAAAGCAGGCCAACAAGTTGGATGAAGAAGGTGTTGAAATTGCTGTGTGCAGGCACGGATTCCTCCTCAAAGGTTGGTATTGATCTTTATATATTGCCTACTGTTCAATGCGCAATGTACTTATTTCTTTTTTTCCAAAAGGTCTGAACATGTATAGAGGAGAAATCTTTGCGTATCCAATGTTTCTGCAAAAAGAGTTCCAGGGTGCTACATTTTTGGCAATGGATGTGACCTGCCGTTATGTCCCATACCTGGAGAAAGTTTCAGAGGCTCTGACTCATCTTCAACCTCTTCATAAAATGAAACATTGCTTGTCTGTGATGCATGCCAGAGCCCACAATACAAAATGCGAGGTGATGCTTTTAAGTACTTGACTTCTACATTTTAGAGTATGATGTAGGCCAGTGTCCTGGAGGACCCCCTGCCCTGCATATTTTGTATGCCTCATCAGACACAGCCAGTTTAGTTCTTGCAGTCTCTACAAACAAGCTGAGGAGTGGCATCAAGTGTGTTTGTTGAGGGAGACATACAAAATGTGCAGGGCAGCGAGTCCTCCAGGAGAGGTTTGAAAACCCCGGATGTAGGCAACAATTAATGTAAAGTGCCACAATGAATGACATTGTCACCCAAACAACCACCCAGGTCCTCTGCTGCTGGTGACCTCAGGATATGCATCAATATTGATCACCCTGTTGTCTACACTGTTTAACAAGTCCACTACTTCCTGTAGATTCGATGGAATGCAAGGAACCAGGAAGGTGTTGGAACGACTCTTGTTGAGGAAGTAGAGCAAGTGAATAGTTTTCTGTCCAGATGTGCCCATACCACAAAGTACATGGCCAAGTCAGGTTTGTAAGCTTCTTTGCCCCTTGCTAGCCTGCAAATGTACACATTAACATTTCACAATTTATTGTGATTTTCTTTTACTCTTAACAGTAAGAACAGATATGCTTACTGTCCACACTATTGGGTGGAATCACCGTAAAGAGAATGGCCTCCACATTGCCTTGTCTTCCAGATTCAAAAAGGTATGCTGATGTATTGAAAAAGTATTTTAAGTAGTTATGTTTGAACTTAGTCCAACCAAAATGCATCATACTGTAACCCCTGTGTAGATATTGAAAAAGTGTAGAGGGTCTCAGCTATGTATATGTAGTTGAATATGTTATTGTACTAAATTGGGCAGGAACATGCACTTTTTTGGTTCTTTAAAACATTGTTTTATGAAATAACCACATTTTGTGTTGCATTGTTGTGTTGTTTTGCAGACAGTAGAAAAGATCTTGAATGTAACGGAGAAACTAAAGAAGATGCAGGACCAGTTGCATTGCAGTGATGACATGCTCAAACAATGGGTTGTTGATGTTCAGCAGTGGGCAAGTAGCGGTAAGGACAATGTTGTTTTATACATAGACTGTGGGAGTAATTTGGTTGTAATGCATGTAGCTGTAGCTTAATGTTAAATTACGTATAGGGATGGACACTTTTTGCCGGTCATAATCTTCAATTAGTATTTTGATTTAAAGTAAACCTTTTAACAATGAAAACAGAATGACTGGTGCATGTTCATGCAAATATTATTTGAGGTCACAAATATGACGGTAGGACTCAAAATCCAGGGCTCTATGTTTCCACCATTCATGCATACCTGGATTGTAATTCTGATATTTTCAAAACAAACTTGTTGGTTCTCATTCTTGGTGCAAGTACATTGGTTGTTTTCTACAGAGGGAACCATTTTTGCTTGATTGAAAGTTTGGCCTATTGTTGGAGCTAAATTAAAGGTCATGGGATCACCAGTTTTGATGTATGGGTAGGGTACATAATCTCCCATCAGTGACTTTAATAAAGAACAACCGTGAAATATGAATTACTATAAACACAGGCTCTAGAAAAGAGTTGATAATAAAGATGGTATCGCACAGAGTAAATGCTGATGTCTCTTTGTTGCATGGTCCCTAATTGTGCCTGAAACATGCAGTCAGTGGAGGTCCAGTATGTGAAAACGGATAGATATTACTGTCCTATTCAAACATTTTACTAAAGTCTGTTGCTGCTGTACTATGTAATTAAAAGAACTTAAGTGTGTTTGATACGTTTCTTTTTGCCTTTAATTTAGGAAATGCAGCAACCAGTGTCGGTGCTCATGATCTGCAAACCTCCATTGAAGGGCTCTTTGTGAGCATTTGCCAGAAAAAGCACTACCTTTATAGACAGAATGGTATGTATTACTAAATGCAAGTGATGCAGAATGAAGTTATATTGATTCTGTTCATGAAATGCCATGGCAGCTCTATTGTAATAAAGAAACAAACATAATGTCCACACACTGAATTAGCTGCTCCATAAAAATATCCTTTATTGTTGCAATGTTTCAACCATCAGGTCTTAGTCAGGCACAAGTTACAAAAGAAGTTATACCTTTGTTTTGTCACTTGTGCCTGATAAAGACCTGATGGGCGAAACTTTGCAACAATAAAGGATATTTTTATGGAGCAGCTAATTCAGTGTACGGACATTACGTTCGTTTCTTTCTAATAATCAGAATTCTTTTTTTTGTCCTGCACCTGAGCACATCTTGGGTTTGTGTACGCTGCTTTTTCATATTTTAGCTCTATTGTAATAGTATTGCTTTGCTCTTATTACAGATCGCAACAAAAGGCGGCAGAAAATAATTCAGAAGATTGCTCAAGAGAAGAAGCGTTTAATTGAAGAGATCCAGAGGTATAACAAAGAACATGATGGGGTCCCCGTGGACACAGACGGAGTCATACAGAAACTCTCAAAAAAGGCAACAGAGAGCATAATCTGGCCTTGGCAGGAAGAGAGAACGGGTGTTGTATGAAAATTTAACATTAAGTATTTATTTAAAATGTATAATCATCAAAAAATGTCTTTATTAACATATAGCTAATGTTACCACTCCCTTAGATGGCGTTGACATCCTCTTCAAGAAACTGCTTTTTGACCAAGTGATGCTGCTCTCACGTCTAATGGAAGAAAAACAGATCCTTCTAAAGGAGATGATGCAGCACTGTCAATACCTGAAAAACTCTGTAACAAAGGTCCAGTCTCTAATGGCCACTGTTACAGCATGCACACAAACAGGAAGTAAGTGTAAATCAAACTATCTGGCTTCATGCAATTTAAATTATATTGCTTAAACTATTTTCAAGTGAAAAGCAAGCATGCTAGTTTTGGCTTTAAAAAATAAATAAATAAATAAATAAATGACCTGCATAGATTATTTTATCCTGTTACTATTATTTTCAATTTGACATTGTATTTAAGATTTGTTTTAGCATAAATAAGGTCTTTAAAAATGTTGTGTGAAAGTCATTTGATTATCCTTTATGTGTGGACTTACAGGCTATCCAAATGGATTTACAGAAGAGGGGTCCAAGGGCCTGATCTGTCTGCTTCAAAGAAGACTACATGACCTAAGAATCAAACAGAAGAATGCAGCATCCACATACAGAGAAATTCTCAAACCAGGTACTAGGTTGGTGGAAGAGGAAGAAATAGACTTCCAGTATGACATCAGTTCGGAGGAGGAGGAGGAGGAGGAGGAGGAGGAGGATGATACATAGGTGGGGACTCAAGGGGACTCACACATCTAATTGTTTTTTCTTTAATTTGTGCTTTGATGACTTGAAAAGTCATTTTGTAAAGTTTGTAAAGTCTTGTCAAAAGATCCTGTGTTTTTGTAAATGAGTTTTACACACTGAATGTAAATAGAATTACTGAATTTGTTGAAGCTGAAACTGATTATAGAAATATGTAGTTGCTTACTCGCTTTGTCAAACATGCTGTTTTACACTAATCAATGCCCATAACCAGATTTTGGTATTGTTTTTGTTGTGCAATGTTTTCATTGTGTGTCATGAAATTTGTCATTTGAATTGATAGTTTGCACAGTCCTCCATGCTTTCTCTCTCATGCGGGCAAATGAAAATTATGAATTTTTTTTTTGGAACTTCTGAAATATGTACTATAATATGTAGATTTGTAAATTTGTATTATCAATTTGTTTATGCACATCTATATCTATATATAAAAAAGAGGATCTGCTCTGTCATATGCATAGCACTTACTGTTACTAGTGACCTTTAATTCAGCACCCTGGCAGAACAAAGATCCAGGTGTGGTTGTGGGGGTGTGGTTGGATCCACATACTGTATAAGTGGTGGAGATGGGTAGGATTAGGTATGTGTAAGGTGGGAAAAGTTGAATGTAGAGTGTTATGCGGTGAGGACCATCTCCTTTAATTTGGGGCAAGAGAAACTGGAATACTTTTTACATCAGACATGTGTCACGCTTACATCAGCTTGATCCAATTTGATCTCTAACCCAGAACACAGCCTGCTGTCGAGTGTAAATTGCCATGTTATTTGTATTCAGTGCATTTCATAGTAATATTATGAATCTGTTATGCAACATACTTTTCAGTAATAACCCATAATTGATTACTAGTTCAAGAAGCTCTATTAAGCTCGATACTATTTCAAAATGTAATGACCATATCCATCTGATTAAAAACTCATCCCATAGGAATGTCATAAATCAGATGTGGAGACTGTCATCGACAAGTTCATAAGTGTCATCTTCAGGCTATCATCCATCCACATGGTTAATCACCAATACAAATACACAAGTATGATTTGATGTTGGTGCACGTTTTGCACGTCTCCTTAATCAGGCACTGCTAATTTAAGTCACCTGTTCATTACTAGAGACTTACAGACTTAAAATGGGTGTGCCGGACAAAGGAGACAATCAAAATGTACAGTGTTGTGGGTTTTCCTGGAATGTGGTTCAGAACCACTGATCTAGATCAGGGGTGGCAAACTCCTGGTCCTGAAGAGCCACAGTCCTGCAGAGTTTAGCACCAACACTAATAAAAAAAATCACCTGTTTGTACTTTCCTAGTAACTTCTCAGATCTTGATTAGCTTGTTTAGATATTTGATTAGGGTTGAAACAAAAAAACTCTAGGACTGTGGCCATATTTGGGACATATTTGAAAAGACCATGGTCTTTTGGTATGATTTTTACCACCACAGCAGCATTAACATAAATATATAAATATATACTAGTTTTTTGTTTGTTTGTTTGTATGTATGGACCGAATAGTCCTCACATTGTGGGGTCATAAATCTGTTTACATAGTCAGAAACCAACAAACAAATGAAACGCTTCATTTTATATATTGAGACTTCAATGTGTTTTCTAATACTAGACCTAAGATGGCTTGTGTCTGTGAAATCAGAAAATTAAATTAAATTAAAAGATTTTTGTATAGCTAAATCAAGTATATTATTGGAAATGTCTTGACCTGGAGTAACATATAGGAATATTATATTGTTCTTGCTTTGAAATGCTTTTGAAACTTCACCTTGGTGCATTTTTGAAGGCTTGTACTTCAGCAACAAAGAGGCTACTGGTATAGAAAGTTCTTGACCTCAGCTGTCATGCAAACATAGACAACATCTGGGGGCTCTTGTAAATATGGTTAAAAATAATTTTAACCACTATATAACTATATATAGATGTGTTTACCATCCTCGTAAACCCCTCACTATACTCTCAACTCCATATTTACAACATCCAATTCTAAGAAAAACCCTATGTAAAAACTACAATTCCCTATAGCTACGCCATGCAACTTAATACAAATCAGGTCTGCGTACTAGGGTTGTAAAATAGTGTCGTAAGATATATATACTGAGTATATCAAATATCAAGTACAGCCGAATTATTAATTTAGCTAAATCTAGGTTATATATTTTAATAAAAAAGTAAATATGTTTGTTTAAGAAAATTTAGCCAAAACAGTACTACAACGCGCAATCTCCGCCCACATCACAGTGCACTTCCGTAACCTTCAGCTACAAAAAACTGAAGAAGAAATATATTAAAAACATGTATTAAAAGAGACATAATTAATTCGAATAAACACATCGTATTGTCGAGTGAGTTGTGTTTTTATTATTATTTATCTGGAGAAATACTGAAGATATCGTTAAAGCGGCCATCTGTGAAGAAAATAATACTTTCGGGCGGATGCAATGCAAGCTGGTTTCAGTGAAAGGAGCATCATTCGCGACCACCATAGCAACGAACTAAAGATAAAAGTAAATCTAATGTACATTCACTGAGCAAAGATTGTGAAAATAAAGCTATTGAAAAAGGAAGAAAAATATTTATCTAACATTAGGCCTGGAACTGGTGAATTTCAACCCAATAATGCCTGTGTAAAAACCCACTGTCTGCATGGTACGCTGTCTGGCTGATTCTGACTGTAAAATTATTTTAAAAGTAATTTAGTAAATTACTTTTTTATTGACTTTTCATATGTGCTGTGAATAACTGCAGGGGCAGTAGCTGAGAACTTGGCTATAACTTCTTGTGGGAAGACCGTATTGTGTCAATATTCCTTTTTTTAACCTTCATTTACAGATGGAAAACATATTGAGGGCAAGCTATATTTTACAAACGTGTCCCCCCCCCACCCCTCCAAAAAAAAACATACTGTACAGAAAACAGATATAGTAATATTGTTAGTGTTAACTGTATGCTTATAATACCAAGGCTAGCTATACCTTAAGAACTACTTAAAAGTTTTAAAAGGTTACTTAGACAGCAGTTTCTATCCAAACAGTGTTTATTATTCAAAAGCACATTTACAGGCACACATTTAATCCAGGATTTATGGTTTACATTGATAGAGCAGTTGACAGCTCAGGAAAACCAAACCAACTTGTATAACCAGAGCTCTCTTCCATCCTCAATACCACGACTAAGATGAGACCCTTGAGCAAAGCAGTGCACCACCACTGGCTGCCCACTGCTCCGGGTGTGTTCACTACTCACTGCTGTGTGTGCACTTGGATGAGTGAAATGCAGAGAATAATTTCTGAGTATGGGACACCATAATTGGTCACGTCCTTTCCTTTCTTTCTGGGTGGAGGGCTGTTAAAAGGCAAACTGCACAATATAATGATTTGCCTTTTGGATGATGGATTAAAGCAGATTTTTGGGGCACCAAAATCAAAAATATGAAATGCACAAGTGCAATATGTAGCTCTACAGTAAACCTGTGGTGTAATGAATTACATGGTGTATGCACCCTTCAGCTTTATCACAGCCTCAACTCATCAAAATATTTCCTGTTTCTTTTCCATGACTACATTTATGAGGTCCTTCCGAACACCCAGCCCTACTGAACAAATAATGAAATAGAGATTTATTAACAAATATTTATTTACTAACATCATATGCATACTCAGTTCACAAACAAACTTTATTGTTGTCCATATGGCCCAGCTTAATGGCATCAACTTTTGTTCACTGTTGTTATATAATTTTAAAGTTTTTTTAAAAAACATGATTCCCAATTACTTATATTCACAATTTCTAGTATTTTGCTTTAAATTTTTAATGTTGTAATTAACAATCTATTTAATTTTCTCTTTGAAACAGATTTGCTATGTGGCAGCAATAATTAAGTTTCTTAAGGATCAAGATCATGTTATCTGCATCTCCTGCACTTAAGCCACTCCCTTAATATCTGTCAACAAATTAATGTAGGGTTTGGGGTTGATGTAAATTTGTGGTGTAAAAAAAAAACTCTTTCTGTCTTTTGTATGATGAACCTAATATCTCCACTGCAAACTCCTGTTTTATTGTCACTGTATTGGCAACAAATACTATTTAGTGCCAGTAAAGTTTATTTCAATTTGTGATTGCATTAGCATGAAAATGGGGGATAGCAGTTAGACAATCCAACAGCCTATGTAAATTATTTACCTTGGTGCATCTTCGATTGGCACAATTAATCTTTTCCAGACAATGGGTAATTTATAATTATGGGAATGTCACAAAACAAAACAAAATTATCCTGCAGGAGGACCTGATATATGACTTTTCAATGGTCCTATAAAGATAAAAAGGACATAAAATGTGCATTGTCAACCATGGATAGATTGCACTGGACCTATAGGGATAGGTGACATGAAACACATTAGACATATTGCATATTAAGTAATCCAATTGATGCCAGTGGTATTGAACTGCAAGGTAATGTAAATGTGGGATATCAAAGCATGTAAGGGTATAGGATAATATCTCAAAATAACTTATTTTATGTTAATGAGTGACTATTGTGAGTAATTTATTGGTTAAGTTAAGGTCATCTTTGGTAAACTGAGTAATTATTATCATTATAATATCACTAATATATTATATATACACATATCCACATTTATCCACATATATTTATACACACACATATAATGTGTGTATGTGTGTGTATGTATGTATTATATATATATAGGTTTCATTTATTGATTTTCTTATTTTCTTCTTTTAATTGGCCAGGAAATCAAATACACTGCTTTACAAGTACCAATACATTGCTTTCTGTGATACGGTCCCTATATTTTTCTAATGAGACGTTTATGATTTGTTTATATAGCCTACAACACTTTCACATTTTTAGCACAGAACAAGGCATAAAACATATTTTACAGTTTCTATGGGCTACTGTAATGAATACAGTTAGCACATACTTCGTTTATTACCTGCAGCAAATGACTCGAAAAACCCAAATAAACCAAATAGCAATCGTGCATGTTGTATTCACATGCTTTTTAGCATTGCCCCTTTGTCCATATTAGCGATTTCCTGGTACATCATTTGTTAGTTATGTGAGCCCGACTTTCCGCATGAGAGCGCCCTCCGGCTGCCCGTATGAATGAAACACACTGTAAGCTGATGCTACCGTTTTAGCTAGAAACGTTAGCTATCACTAATTCAGCCTATTGATTTGTAGTGCTGTCATCAGCCGTGTCTAAAAGCTGAAGACGGACGATTAAAATCTGTTGTATTTATTTCACACTGCAACAGATCTATTAGCTTATGCTAATGTCAATGGTAGGCTGCGCTAATGAAGCAGCCCACTGTTCCATTAATTTGATCCAAGTTTGAATGCATACGCTGCCATTTTAACACAGGACCCTGTGTAATGTGATGCAGAAACACTTATTTAAATAATACCGTTGTCACTGTGATTACACACACAAAAAGATTGTTTCTCTTACTTACCTGTTCGAAGGTGTACGCGCATCAGGTGAACTGGGCGGACTGACTGGCCTCGCTGGTGACGTCACTGCCGCTGAAGACGACGCGTGGTATTTGGATGGATCTGCACTCATCCGAAGTAAATGGGAAAGACTGGCGTATGGTATGCACGCAAAATTGGCATTTGGCGTATGCATTACACGCAATTGGAAAGTGTATTATTGTGTTATTTATACGCAGATTGATGAGAACGGGTTGCTCTTTCACATAAAAGTTCACATGAAGAGTCAAGCAAACTCATGCCAGCAAACAAAAAATAAAACATACCCAGGACATCCCCTAAATGTTCTCTCTGAACATGTAATGACATATATATGTAATTCTGTACGGTTGCTGTGCCCATTGCTGTTTTCGCTATACATGTCACTTTTAGGCTCAGTTATTCGTGAGCATGGAGTTAGTTTTGCGGACAATACACAGTTATATATATATCAGCTAAACCAGAAGACACAGGGCAACTTCAGAAAATGGAAGAATGTTTAATTGGTATCAAAAAGTGGGTGTCGGACAACTTCCTCCAGTTATATCTAGACAAGAGGTTCAGGTCAATAAAGCCAAAAGAATTTGACATCATGGTCAATACTGATGGATTATCCATTGCACCAAGTACTGTTATTACTCTAGACTCAGATTTATCATTTGACAGACATTCTTCTAACTGCCTGCGTACTCAATTACTGTAATGTCTTGTTTTCCGGTTATCCAAATAGATCAGTAAATCAACTCCAAACAAACAAACAAAAAATATGATCATATCATCCCAGTTCTATCTTCAGTCCACTGACTGACATTTAAATTTCATGTTGACTACTCTTGACTCACAAATCTCTAAATGGTCTTGCACCACAGTATGAGTGACCTCATTTTCATCTACAGTCTGTCTCGAACGCTTCGATTGCAAAATGCAGGTCTTTTATTAATATCTAGAAAAAAGAGTGTTACCTTGGGGGAAAGAGCTTTTGCTCATAATGCACCACAGTTGTGAAAAAAACTTCCTATTAGTGTTTGGAACTCAGAAACAATCACTTGTAAGCCAAGTCTTAGAACCTCTTTACTCTGTCTTTTGGATATTAAAGTCCCTTTTTCTTAAGGTAAAGGTAATATCTTGGGGTTCATGGTTTTTTGCGATCATAGGTGAAAGTGGGAATTGGTGTTGTCAGAACCAATGATCACTCAAGTTGACGGTGGTTTGGCATGAAGCCGAGACCCCTGGTAGCCTTCATGTCTGTGCTAACTTTCAGATCTTCGTTTTAGCCAGGCTGCCATGATAACTTTAGCAGTGAAGGAGGTTAGGTGTATGGCACTAACTCTCTCCCTTTCTTCTTTTTTCTGAGGTAATGCTTCACAGCCTGAACACTCAGCTGGACTTTAATGGACGTTTTTGGACCATATGAACTTGAATGGAATTCTAATATAATATTGAACTAATTTTAGTTTATTGTTGCTGAGTGGATCATAGTAAGAGGCCCATCTCATTACTTGATGGTTGTGATTTTGATCCTTTTATGTGGCAAGTTTATTCTTACTTCTGTATTTTTAAAAAAGGACTCACCCCTTACTTCTTAAATTAAATCCTAAGATGAAAATACTTTTACAAGACATCAGTTCATTGGACAATAACAAAGGTTACAGAAGGAGCACACTAAGTTACATTTCTTTGACCAGAATATCAGGCATATATTTTAATTTGGAATTCTCAGGTGTGTACTTCTCAAATGTCCTTGAAGCTAATGAACTACAGGGCTTTTAAGTTGGGTGAGATGACAAAATTGATACTGAAAGAGATTAACAGAGCAAATGGTAAAGATGGACTGAGTAATTGACAAAGTAATAACAGTAAGCTGTAGGCAGTGAAAATCTAACATGCATTATTCTGCCTTGGCATTGGCTGTCTTGACTGCCTCTTAGAAACCAACTCATTTTCATCATGCTGAGGGTCAGGAAATGGAAAGACTTGTACAACCTCAGAGGCTCTTGTTTTGCAGGTGTGCCCGGCTAGCTCAGTCAGCAGAGCATGAGGCTCTTAATCTCAGGGTGGTGGGCTTGAGCCCCACATTGGGTGTTATGCTTTATTCCTATGGGAAAAATTCAGGCTGTTGAACTTTTCTTTTTTGATGCCTTCATACAGCAGGGACCATAAAAGACACCAGATGAGCCCACAACCTTCCTGATGTAGGCCTAATCCAGATTTGCTTAGCTCCACAGTGTGAAAGTGAGTGATTATTTGTCACTGTGAACGCACCACATTGAAATGTGACCTCTGCATTTGACCGGTCCTAGAAAAAGTAGTGGGCCGCTAACAACTTCAGTGCTTGGGGATGGTTCCTTGCTCATAAGGACCTCATTGGAAACAACTGCTTGTTGTTTGAGAAAGACAACCATACTTTATTTCAGGATAAGTCTGTCAGCTGTCTCTTGTGAAAATTGGATTTTTTAAAATAACATCAATCTTTCCTTTTTGTGTAGAGTACTAAACTAAAAGTATGCTATATACTACAGTAAACGTATGCAATGATTATTTATTATTCTTTTTTTTCCCCTTGACATGTTTTTTCATGCTTACCCACCTGTGCACTCTGCTTTGAGATTCAGATGTGAGCTAATCAGAGTTGGAAGTAGTCCCAAATGGGCCATTGATGGGTCAATAATAAGCTACTAGTTGTCCCCCAAAAACACAGCAAAAATGACTGTTGCCCTGTAATTACATATGTAAACTAGAGAGGTACATTTTCTGAAGAAAATGTGAGTGGTGCTTGCCGTGGCAAAACCTGGGCCTCAATATTACAATGTTTCCTTCAGTTCTCTGTGAAAAACAACATTTAAACTGCTGGTATAGCAGTGATATGACAATAAGACAATATTGCTTCTATTCATATTGGTAATCATGTTAAGAGCAAAATGCTAATATAGTCAGCATAATGCTAGCAACATGCTAATATAGTTAGCATAATGCTAGCAACATGCTAAGCACTCTAGCATCATGATAGTGACATTCTAAAGCTGTTGCTAGCCAATTGCTCTCCGCTGCGAGAATGGACGCGGGCGAATCGCATCGCTCACTCTCCATCGTTGCGAGCAAATCGCGTTGCCGAACGAACTTGGCACTCACCGTGCTTAGCTTCATTTTGAAGCAAATAAAGTCATACCAGCGGAGTAACGGAGAACTTTACAAAGTAAGTAATACATGTTTTTTCTCCCCCTTTCTGTTTCATGTTCTTAATTGGTAATTGGTTGCGTTTCGTTCGTTCATGTTTTGTGTTTACAAACTAACTTATTGCCTCGCGCCCACAATTAAACACGATTTGCATGTCATCTTACTTATTAAACTTAATTTAGTCGTTCTGTCGTTTGATTGAAATGGAGAAAAAAGTCTTACAACTGTAGATATAGTCATCCCTTATGGAAATTCACCATGGTTTTACTATAGTGAACGAGTAGTAACCTTGTGTTTTTTGGCAGATCGATTACAACACACAGTATTATTATCACGTTAAATTAGTATCTGAATGAACAAAAAAAACAACAACGTTATGCTTGTATATATAGTCATTTACCATGGTTTTACCATGGTGAAGTTGTAGTAACCATGTTTTGTTTTCATGACTTGCCTATAATCTCACATATTAAACACCGTTAGCCTGTAATTTTGCATATTACACACATTTGGCCTTTTTAAAGTTCGATCTGGATAAAAAAAACTATGTAAAGTTGTAGACATAGTCATTTCTCATGAAAATTGAATGTGTTCTTGCTATAGTAAGAATGTAGTAATCACGTTTTGTATATGTATAACCACAGTTTTTAACTAAATTAACAATGCATTTTGTTTTGGGGGGAGGCTAACACTTTATTTTACATTGTCATTACTATAGTAGTACAGTAGTACTATAATTACTATAGTTATAACAGTAAATTATGCATAATTGGATGCAACTAACCATAAACCAAACAAAGCACTAATCTTACCCCTATAGTAAGAGCATGTAGTAATTTAATATTCAGATACTTACATGTATAATTGAAGTGTAATAGCTTAAAATAAAGTGTAACCTTGTTTTGCTTTACTTGTAGTAAAATAATGTTTATTTGTTTTAATGGATGACATTTAGTTTGATAGTTGTATCATTATAAAAAAATTAAAAACATCTGTGTAATTGTCCAATAATTAGAAAAAATGCACATTATTTACTATTATTTTCCTGCTTTGTTTAGATGAGCACTAAGCCAAAGAGCCACAAGGCCATGGGTGATGGCGAGTGGATGGCGAGGTTGAGGGCTTTTGCCAGCTCTGGGGCTTGGCCGTCTGGCGCAGGCAACAGACCAGCACCACGACAGCGGAAGTGGTACGACCTCTATCAGAAGGTTAAGTTACCTGTATCTCATTATGTAATATGCCAGTCACCTGACTATGGAGCAGACCCGTAACATTCTTATTTTTCAGACAGAGAAATGCCCCCTGCAGGCTCATGGACAGACCACCCTCTTTGGTGGGTCCACGGTGTGCAGTTGTGGATTCCACACCACTAAGGTGATCTGTTTAAAAATGACATAGTGTTGCATCACGTATCTGTTAAAATGCTGTTTCACTACATCTTCTGCTCTTTTGCTGTTGTTTTCACAGCCTGAAACTGCCACTTCAGCACAGCCCCGCTGCCCCCTCTGCCCAGACTGCGGCCTCGTCCACCTTGTCTGCTGCTTCCTCCATGCCAGGTGCCTTAGCATCTCCTGATGAGTCTGTGGTATGTAAATACCTTGATATATGTGCACTGATTTATATACATGACTGATTGCTCATTACATCATAAATCAACGAAGCCAATCCAGCACCATATTGGTATTCCCTAATATATTCACTCACCTTCTATTAAACTAACAGGAAATCATCTGGTTTTACTGAGAAAACATTATCTAACAAGTCTGTGTATTCATATCTTGATGGAATGTACCCTGTACGTTTCAGAAATGCAAACATCCAAAACATTTAAACAGTTATTTATTTAAAGTCTTAAAATAGATTTTTCTTTGTTAAATCTTTATTACAGTAGTGATTATTAGTTGAAGGACAACAGTTTAACATTTGTATTACAAATATCAAAATGATTCTTCTGAAATCTGAATACAGATTTATGTTTTGTAAGACATACACTTAAAAGTTTTACTTGCTATGTTCAGTTATTCCCTGTGGGTATTTAATTATGTTTAATGTAATATTGTTGAAATTCATGCCATAACTTTTAAATGCTAACTGTTATTCTAGGAGAAACCCATATATATATGTATTTATTTTTTGTCCCACTTCACCGTCCTCATAATGTTGCTCATTTCTGTTTTTTTTTTTTTTTTCAGGCTTTGGATAGTGCTGGTGTGCCAGGCATGGACAGAGTCGACAGCCTGGCAGAGTATCTTGTACAGCTGAGGAATCAGCCATCTCTGGCCTTCACCAACCAGCAGGGCAGGAAGATTCAAGCTTCTCTACTTTCTCTCCTTGACCTGTCATATGTTAACTCTTGCACTTGTTTTGTTTTCTCATTTTTTCTCATTATATGCTCTCTCTGCTTAGGTGAGCAATATAGTTGCTCTTTGGCAGAACCTGCTGGACTATGATAAGCAGAGGGTGGTGTTTGCTGCCAGACACCAGAGCAGGCTGGACACAGGGAGGTTCAGATCCCCCAAAAAGAGACAGGAGTTTACCCCAGGGGTGGAGAGTTTGAAAAGGCACGCACTCACCACCACTGCCCCACTTGCCCAGTGGCCAGATTGCTGTCGCCTGATAGAGACCATCTTTGCAAAGCTCTGTGCCATCCATAAGAGTCCAAAGAAGCAGGGGATTGGCACATTTTCCAGATGGGACCTTATATTGGAGGACTACAGGAAAATCAGGCAGCGCATTCTGACCAATGCTGCTGTTATGCAGCAGACCACCCTGCAGCTTGTGGATGTGAGCCACACCACATTGGTTCAGTGGCACAACAGGAGAGTGAAGAAGCAGGACAGTGCAGTACTAACGCAAGGTCTGCAACTGCCTAGCCGGTTGTCTGTGGCGGCTGATCCTCTACTCCCGGCCAACGTGCGCCCCCCATCTGCGCCCCCCCAACCAGGCCCAGCTCACCAATACCACCTACCCAGTAGCACTGTGGGCCAGGCACAGACAAAGAGGAAGAGGATCATCCCTTCAGCCCCAGTGGTTTCGCCACCAGCTGAGAAACCTCCAACCCAGTGGCAACTCTTCCCTGCTCCACCCCCAGGTGCTCAACTGGTGATGTTGACACCAATGGCCTCACAGGGACTAACAAGGCCTGTTCTATTTGCTGCCCCACAGGCTCTCAGGGTCAGCCTCTCCTCTGCCTCTTCTGCCTCTCCTGCACCTGCTGCTGCTCCAGTTCGAAAACTGACTCGCAAAGTACAGCACAACACATGCAAAAAATGCAGGCAGTTCAGGACAGCGGAGACTGGGCATAGCGAATACAAGGGCATTATTTACTGCCCCTCTGTAGAGACAGTATCCAAAGAGCAGTGGTTGGAGGATATTAAAAAAACAAAATGAAAAAAAAGACAAAGAAACACTGATCTTTGATTTGGAGTTTTATTTATGTATATAGTTATTTTTTATTTTTTGCACAAGAGACTTGGATTTTATTTATGTTAAAAAAGAATGCACCAGACCCATGGCATTGGAAAGTTTTATTTATGTGAATAGTTATGTTTTATGTTTTTTTCCACTTACAAAGAATGCACAAGAGTTATGAATATTTTACAGTTTTATTTATGTGTATTGGGCGTGCTTTCTGTTCTTTTGCACTTGCAATAAATGCACAAGAGCCATGGAAAATGGAAATTATTATTTATAGATATTGTTCTGTTTTCTGTTCTTTTGCACATGAAGCACTTGAAACAAAACTTGAATGGTTAAAGGAATTAATAAATAATTGGCTATGACTGATTGAAAAATAAAAGTTTGGTCATGATTAAATAACTCTCTCTTTTTTGTATGTTTTACTTTACTACACATCATTCAAAGGTTATAGGCACAATGTTGGTTAATTGGAATATTCTTTCATAAACGGACTATTTTTTTTACTATATATTTTTTTAGAAAATAACTGCAGCAGAAATATATTATGACTAAAATTGCAATAATTCAGAACTGTGAATAAAATATCAACAATCAGTAAAATCAAATGAATAAAATGTTCATTTATTGTTTCAGAAATTTCTTAATTAATATGGACATAATTCATGGGATTTTTACTGATAAAAAAGTAAAAACTTTAATTTGTGGCAACCAGGAAGCTTGTGATCACCCTTTCTCCCATATAAATATATAGGAAAACAGAAAAAAAAAGTTTTTAGAAAATATTGTAAACACACATTGCAAAAACA
>JAVGVS010001320.1:0-12500 GCA_032718565.1 Distichodus sexfasciatus
TATATATATATAGCATTTTAAGCTCATTGTACAGTTGTGTTATTGTGTATAGTTTGTGTGGAACGTTCTGGTTTACAAGAGTTATGGAGAAGATCCGATTCTTTAAATCGTACGAAATAGCGCATGAACCGACCGCCATCTGCTGGACAAAATTGATATTGCGTGTAGATAAAGTTTGACGCGGTTTCACATTCAACAAACCGAATTAATTCTACGTCACAAAATTATCTTTTGAATGTGTCACACACGTCCTTCTTATGGAGGATTATTAGTTATTTTTTTGCCATTTGCATTCAAATATTTGTTAAAAAAATGTAAAGAAAGTAAAACAACGCTGAAGTGTTTGTGCCCCAAACTATAGCAGTATCTTTCTGAATAGCAATGCACATATCCCTGCACTGGAGCCGAGTTTATCTGTTTACCATTCCGTTTAAATAAAGCGTGACAGCGTAAAAGTTTTTCAAATACTTTCCCTCAAAATGTTTTGCTTTCAAATTTGGTTCACATTTGCCTTTTGTCGCAGTTCCTTAAACACAGACAATATTTTTATACTTCGTTAAATTTCAATATTGTTGTGGACATAAACGTTATGTATCATAAATATATTTATGGCAATATTTTAACAGATACCTTTTATGCCACTGGCGCACATCTTTCGGGTGCTTCGCTTCTGCTAGATGTCACTTTGCTGTTTATATAAAAGTCTCCAACTCATTTTTCCCGATACAAAACGTACAATACTTGAAAATATTTTTTAACAGAACATGAATAATTCTTTAATAATTTGTTGACATCAATACTTTTTTTTAACATAAGAACTAGAAGTTAAAACGCACACGTATTTTTTTTTGTAACGTAGTCGGGGCTCAAAGTTGAAAGGTCATGTTGTCAAATTTGCGTCAGCCCTCAACAAAGATGGCGGAGAGCGAGCAGCAGGCAGGTAATTTAGCCCCAAAATATTTGCATGCCGCAAAAATATGATCTTAAATGAGTTTTGGGATTAATATCCAAATATTTAAGAGTCTGAACAACTCCATGTTTGTCTAATGCGGTTGTTGTAAAGCGGATTTTACAAAAAATCACGACACGATGAATTAATCGATTTATTGCTAACTTTAGCCGTGTATAAAAGCTCGTAGTTACGGGCTCGTTGCTAAGTAGCGTTGCCAGGCAGCCGCTTTATTAATGTAATATATTCTAATTATAATATTTTATTAAAAGTCCTAGTTCTGTTTGAGCATTTCTCTGCTCTTGCAGGACATTGTGCAGTTGAACTTGACCCAGATGTGTTAGCCGAAATGTACGATCAGTTATGCGTTGTTGGATATTTAAAATATACGCATTTCTATTAATTATTATTTAGTGTGATTATTATTATTATTATTATTAATAATAATTATGAATGTTTATTAACTATATTTATAGTCTGAGTAGTTACATTAACATTAAAAAGTACATAGTATTGTGTTATAGATGCTGATCATTTTTAATAGATTTTATTAGATTCTATCTACAGTATATTCATATTAAGCTGCTGCAGATCTTATACATATTTAATGCACAAAAGAACATTCCATGATTGTAATTGTAGTTTTTCTCCACTTGACCGCTGTTGAAAATTTTGCACATCAAAAAAAAAAAAAAAGAAGAAAATTTTGCACATATTATTGAACTCTTCACATAAATAAATTGGACATCTTCACTTTCTACTTCTAGCTTAGACTTAATAGAGATAATGTTTATTTTTTTAATTGATTGTCTGCTTACAATATGTCTATTAAACTGCTGGATTTTGTGCACATTTCCTGCACAAAAGACAACTCCAGGATTGTAATCTCCGCTTGACTGCTGCTGCTGCTGCAATATTAGCACATATCATTGAATACCTCATGGAACAAAAACTGCACATTCTCTTGTTCCTACCTCTAGTTTAGACTTCATATTTTATAGTTGTTGTATATATGCATATGCTGTGTTTCTTCTTGGTTCCTTGTACGCTGTAGAAACTTGAGCTGCAGCTTTACAGAGTAGAAAGACATAGAATATACACATATAAAATGTGCCATTTTAGAGGAAGACAAGATGTGATATTTGGATGAACTAGATTGAACATTTTATTAAATCACTAAAATAATTATGAAAAAGTTTAAATGGTAGAATTGAAGAAAATCCAATAAATTAATGTTTTGTACAAATGCAGTAAACTTTGCATTTTACAATAAAAAAAAACATTTCTTACCTAAGAACAAATCTCAAATAAAAGATCTTCAGTGAATATCAGAATCATTGTGCAACTTGGTCTTGGACCTAACTCTAACCCTAAAACATCAGTTCAGCTGTTAATTTATTGCATTAAATTATAAAAGCACCTTTTTATTTTTATGCATGTAAAATTCATCCCTGTTCCCTCCTGAGTTAAGCAAAGTGACTGAACTGAGCCCAGTTTTATGGGTGATGTTGTCTTTTTTTGTAAAGTGTTTGTACAGACTTTTAACTAATAATAATAATAATAATAATAATAATAATAATAATAATAATTTGGTGACTCTGTTCATACAGGCTGGCCGTGAGAACCTCAGTATTCCCGTCCTGACCAATAACAAATTGATTTTGCTTAGGGTGGATGTGTGTGTGTGTGTTTTCCACACACACGAGCGACGGATTGATCTAACAAAAGCATGTTAATCCCGACTCTTTCCTTTTTTTTCCCCTTTCTGAGATTATGCCGCAAATGTTGGGATTATAATCCAGAATGTGGCCTTTTCTCTTCAGATTGTCCATCTGGAGATTAACAGAGGTTTGGTTTGGTTCAGTTCGTCAGCACTGAGATCAAATCTGCTATAGCGTAACGACCGGCGGGTTGAAACACTCCATGTAGAGTTTCTTTCATTTGAAAGAAAAATGTGGATTAAAATGAAAAAGGCAAAAGTCTGGGTTTCTGATGCTGCGTTACATGGAAGAAATCCTTCCTTGCTCCAGTTTTCTTGTTTTTTACTGATACATTCGTTCTCTCTTCTCTGAATAGACCCAGACGATATCACCTCAAATCAGTGTTGAGATTAATTGGATAAAAATACATCATTTACAATTAATGAACAATTATTTTGCTTTATTATTAACAAGTGACAGCATACACACACACACACACACCCCAATATGTTTTTAAAGGAACACTACATGAACGCGAATTGGGAAAAAAAAAAAAAAAAAAAGCTTTACAAAAATTTTGATTCCAGTGTTTGTTCATGAACGAGAAACGGATTTTAAATGAACATTGCACTGTGTCTTGCCGCGCAGGCGTCTCTGCTGAAGATGACGGACCTTCCAAACCGGCCAAATTCAACTTCATGGTCCCAAAGAAGGAGATCAGCATGGTGCCAGACATGGGCAAGTGGAAACGCTCTCAGGTACGAACAAGCAGCGGCCGAATTTATACAGCCTCAAAGCTCTGCTATTTATTCACTCATTACCCGAACTGATTAATCCCTCTCGGGGTCACGGGGACCGGAGCCTAACCCGGGAACCATATCTTCTGTGTGTGTGTTTACAGGCGTACGCCGACTACATCGGGTTTGTTCTGACTCTGAATGAAGGAGTGAAAAGCAAGAAGCTGACGTGTGAATTTCCAACTTCGGAGGTTGGAGTCGTTTTTTTTTTTCCAGCTTTACGTGTGAATGTGTTTTTGATGGCAGAGTTACGGGATGTCACTATGTAGAACGCTTCAGCACCTTGACCCAAACCTTTTTTTCCTTTATGCGCGTCTGTGCTTCACCGTAGGGGTGTAACTTCACCGTGCTTCACCGTAGGGGTGTAACTTCTGAAACCCATCCACAAATCATGATGACAGTGTCCATGGTCTTGTCTCACGCTTCAGGAAGACAGCACTGCGGCCCACCTGCCTCTCTTTTACTAACTTAAAATTAAATCATTTCACTTTGTCTTGGGCCTTTAAAATAAAACGGAATAATAAGTCTTTGAAACCAAACCATAACAAGAAAAATGTTTATTGGGTAAAATAATTAAATAACAGTCGTTCTGTTCCACATGTAGACAAGTTTGCAAAGTCTTAAAAATGAAGATTAATCAAACAAGTAAATTGTGGAAATGTTATTTTTCGGCTAGCTCATGGTTACGTTAAGCCCCAGATATCCCAGTATTAAAAATGAATAATGGTAATAATTTTACTGCTATTAAATATTTTCTCTATTTTTCCTCATTTAGAAGGCACCGATTTGAAGACGTCTTACTCTTCTGTCTCCTCCTCTCTCTTTCTCTCTCTCTGTCTGGTAGACGGTGGAGAAG
The DNA here is from genome assembly GCA_032718565.1 of Distichodus sexfasciatus. Lineage (NCBI taxonomy): Eukaryota > Metazoa > Chordata > Actinopteri > Characiformes > Distichodontidae > Distichodus > Distichodus sexfasciatus. The sequence goes on from JAVGVS010001320.1 coordinate 4,303, forward strand.
CTGCTGTCTCTGTTGGGGACGTTAGAGCGCTGGATAGACGAGACGCCGCCGGTGGACCAGCCGTCACGCTTCGGCAACAAGGCTTACCGCAGCTGGTACGCCAAACTCGACCAGGTACACGCTCAAAACACGCCCTCAGTGCGAATTGCAGATATTTTTTCCAGTATATCAGTATATATATATAAATACAGCATGCATATAAAGTGTGTATTCAATACAAAAATGACAAATATATTGGTTATCGCTCACGTTGATGTGATAATCAGTTTGAATTTAAAAATATTTATGAAATAATTGTAATCATTTTAAATGGTAATGAATTAACCAGTATTTTTACAACTGACAGCTTTAAAAAAATACAGAATAAACGCCGTACCTGTTCTCACTTTTTCCTAGAAAAATAGAAAGAAAAAAAACTTAGGGACGGCGCAAGACTTTTGTCTTAAATATGTGTGTGTTTGTGTGTGTGTGTGTTTGTGTGTGATGTGTGTGTAGGAGGCCGACTCTCTGGTTTCCGCTGTTCTCCCACCAGAACTTGCTGCTGCTGCGCCTGAGATAGCTGTGTATCTTAAAGAAGCCGTGGGCAACTCCACCAGAATCGACTACGGCACAGGTGTGTGTGTGTGTGTGTGTGATTTACACTTATTTTTTAGGACCAGTTTCAGACCCTACACCTGTAGATTGGGGACGGACCAACTTTTGCTTAAGCTTGGGGCTAAAGATGTCCCCAAAAGTGTAGTGAGGTTTGCGTGTGTGTGTGACTATGGCTTACATGCAAATACAAATTTACTGACCTTTTATGCATCATAACCAATTTTACGCATCATACCCAGTTAAGCGGACAGTCATTAACATTCAAATACCCTCATTTTGGATCAAATTGGAAACAGTTTTCACCAAAATATCAAAATTTATGCATGAAAGTGTGGGATAAAACCTTGCTGAAACGTGACCTCGCCGTGTAAAATACTGCGCCCCTTTGTTGTGATGCGTCCTTACGAAACCTCTGGAAGTTTGTAGGTGCTGTTTTCTGGTCATTAATCATTCTCATCGGATCATAGTTCACTTGCACTGGCACGTTATTTATTTTGTAAACTTTATTTTTCCCCTAAAACTCCTAAAACTGTTTTAACTCTTTGGAAATGTGTACTGCGTGTCCACTAGGGGGCACTGTGGACGCAGGAATGGAGCGTCGCATGGCCTAGAAAACAACTGGAAGATATGAAATGTGTTAAATGTGAAGATATGAAATTGTATGTGGTTTGGTGTGTGTGTGTGTGTGTGTGTGTGTGTAGGTCACGAAGCCGCCTTTGCTGCATTCCTCTGCTGCCTCTGCAAAGTTGGAGCTCTCCGAGTGGAGGACCAGTTGGCCATTGTGTTTAAAGTCTTTGACAGGTTGTCCTCATTGCGCACTAGGAGACCAAAGAAGGGGAATTGGTGTCAAAATTTTAAACCAAATTCAATTTTAATGTGTTGTTTCTGAGAACTTTGCATCATGTTTTTAAACACAAAAAGTGCAGCGAGCTCTCAGCTGCTGTGTCAGAACGCCGGACTCTCAGGACCAGTTTCCCAGACGACGATTAAGCCTAAGCCTAGACTATCTTTGGATTTCAGTGATGAATCTCCATTGTATCTGCAGTTTAGTCTTGGCTTGGCTTAATCTACGTTCAGGAAACCAGCCGTCAGTGTTGATAGGCCAAACTCGTGACGTGTAACCGATCAGAAATAATAATGGATATTAAATAAAGAAAAATAAATTAATTCATTTTATTAGTTTCAAAAATTGATCTGTCATATCAATATCAGCAGCATTGATAATCAGTCGACCTCTAGTGGCCTTGTTCATATACATACATTGTAAAAGTGTGCATCGAGCTCATTTGCATATTAAATGAGCGGTGCGCTGTGATTGGTCAGGTATCTGCTGGTGATGCGGAAGCTGCAGAAGACGTACAGGATGGAGCCGGCCGGGAGTCAGGGGGTCTGGGGCCTCGACGACTTCCAGTTCCTGCCCTTCATATGGGGCAGCTCCCAGCTCATAGGTAAACGATCGCGTCTGTTAACACACACTTCATCACGCAACTCAAGCTTCATAAGAATGAGTTTGGATAAAAGTTGGCGGCGTAACGGTAAGGGAGTTGGCTCCGTGATCTGAGGGGGGGTTGTCGGTACAAGTCCCGGGTCTGAGGTACTCATGAGCGAGGTACCGTCCCCAAGTACTGCTCCAAGGGAAAAGAATCAGAGACTGTTGTGAGAGGGAAGAGGCGGCAGTGGTGAAAATTAAACACCGATACAGGTCATCTGATCAAAATGTCTGAAATTGGCCCCCGATAATCGGCCCGGCTCATGATCTTTCGACCCCTTCATCTGAATTTTTTTACATCATGGTATTTTTTCCAGGAATCAAGCAGCTTTAATGAGCGCGACGGCGCCCGCTCTCTATGGGGTGTGGAAGGCGTAGAAAGTGTGACACCTGCTGGTTGCTGTGTGTTACTGCGCTGAGTCTTAATTCCTCCCTTCCTCCCTCCCCCCCTCTGTTCTGCAGACCACCCCACCCTGGAGCCCCGGCACTTTGTGGAGGAGAAGGTGGTGAACGAGCACCATCAGGACTACATGTTTCTGGAGTGCGTCAAGTTCATTAACGAGGTGTGTGTTTGTGTGTGTGTTTACGGGGCCTGTTTTAAATAAGACACCAAGACGAGTACGGGACCGAGGGAGGGAGGGAGGGAGGGAGGGAGGGATGGGAAAATGAAAAAAGAGGACAAATGGGAGAGTTCTAATAAATAAAGCAGCGAATGAGTGCGCAGGCTGTGTGTGAACGCTTGAGGTGTGTGTGTGTGTGTGTGTGAGAGGAGGAGGATGCTGCAGCTGTGGCTGTGCAGTGACTCAACTTCCCAGAATGCAGAACGGAGAGTAAAGGATGGAGGGGGGAAGGGAAGAGGACGAGCGCTACACTCACCATTATACCCCCCCCCCCCCTCCTCCCCTCTGTCCATCCGTCTGTCCCAGTCTCTCTCCCTCCCCCTTCCTCTCTCTCTCTCTCTCCCTCTCTTCTCCCCTCTGTCCATCCGTCTGTCCCAGTCTCTCTCCTCTCCCCCTTCCTCTCTCTCTCTCTCGCCCCTCCTCTCTCCCTGTCCCTCTGTCTTTCTCTTTCTCCGTCTCTTCCTCTCTCTTTCTTCCTCTGTCCTCTCCCTCTTTCTTCCTGTTCCCCTCTAACCTCTCTCTTTCTCTCCACTTTCACCCTCCATCTTTTCTCCCTCTCTCTCTCCCCGTTTATCTTTCTCCCCTCCTTTCTCTGTCTTCTCCCCCTCCTCTCTGACTCTATTACTTCCCTTCTTCTCTCTCTTCCCTCTGTCCCCCTTCTCCTTCCTCTCTCTCTCTCTCTCTCTCTCTATCACTTCTTTTACTCTCTCTTTCTCTCCCTCTCTCCCCTTTTGTCTTTCTCACTCCTCCTCCCTCTGTCCCTCACCACCTCTCTCTCTCTCTCTCTCTCTCTCTCTCTCTCTGTCTCTCTTTTACTCTATCGTTTCTCTTTCTCTCTCTCTCTTCCTCTGTCCCTCACTCCCTTCCTCTCTCACTCTTTCACTTCTCTCTCTTTCTCTCATTCTCTCTCTCTCTCTTCCTTCTCTTCCTCCCATATTTAGTAGTGAAGCTCTGTTCTCAAAAACTAACTTGGCAGTTCTCCCTAACACACATTTAACTCTTATATGCACACACACACACACACACACACGCACACACACACACACACACGCACACGCACACACACACACACACATTCAGTTTAGCCTCTCTCTCTCTGTCTCTCTTGCTCGTTCTCTCTCTCAGGGAGGTTTGTGTGTGTGTGTGTGTGTGTGTGTGGAGCAGCTCACATGAGTCATTTCCTTCCCCACATGCTGTTGTGAATCACTCGCTCCCTCCCTCCCTCCCTCCCTCGCTCCGTCTCTTTCGCTCTGCCTCCGTGTTTGCTTCTCTCCCTTCTCGGCTCTGCTCTCGGCTGTTGGGCCTCACTGGAAAGTCTGGCCTCGGTAGGGTCGTCTGGGAAAGTGTGTGTGTGTGTGTAAAATCCACACACAGCACTCCCATTCATGTGCCGGTCTTTTCCCTCCCGGAATCGAGGCCCCCCATTGGCCCCTTCAATGGGCCCGAAACGACGCTCGCTATTTCTACTACTATTAGCATCAAAACACACTTTCTAATGCTCACTTACGCAGCTGTAATTACTGCTGTACTCCTCTAATTACCAGCCTCACCTCGTTACCACGTCTGCTCTCGTTCACACACACACACACTGTGATGCACTCGCAGGACTTTCCGTTAAAGGTGGTTGATCACCAGCCATGCCTTCATTTCTCCTGGTCAAGCTCTTTATTTTTAGGCTGTTTTGAAGACTTGTCAAGTTCAGAGTAAACACAATTACTGCTTTTTAAAGTTGTGACGAGACACTCGGCTCACGAGATGAGACGGTACACGAGAGTGGGTTGATGAGACGAGATTAACTGGACTGGAATTTGGCCTTTTCCTCGGCTTCGAGTGTCAATTAAATCGTCAGCTTCTCCATTATAACATCAACATCTTCATTAAAACACATTAGAGGCGTAATCCCTGCAGCATCATCAGGAACATTAACAGTTAGACACATCACACCCAAAATCTTCACATAACCCACAACTCGTCTTCTTGTTGCTGCTGGAAAAAATGTGTTGCTATTCGCCATATGAACTCGGAACAGCATTTGACACCGTAGGCACCTTGGGTCATCCTTTTTTTAATTCTCTCTGGCACCACTTTTCCCTTGCTCCCTTTGAGGCGTCTCCATAAAGGAAAATATCATCACGTTTTAATGTCGCGAGATCCTCTGGCACCCGATCTAATTTGTGATAAATCGGGAAGTGGCCGATGGCACTTTTCGTAACTTAGCAGCAACGAGCGCTGAGAGAAAGTGCAGAGGAAGTGTTCTGGAAGTGAGGTTTTGAGCGCTCTCAGCAGAAGAAATGTTTGTTGGACACAGGCTCTAAATGCAAACAAATAAATATAAAGATGGATTGGAAGATGTTAGAACTGCTGTCATTGCCTAGTTTGTCCACTAGAGGGCAACACCCCAACTTAATTGTTGACTTTTTTGTCTTTTTAGGCATTTCATTCTTAACTGTAGCTTTCATCCAAAGTGCTACTTTATGGAATTAAATTAGTATGTTTTAAAATTCTGTGATGTTGTGCTATCTTAGTGAAGATTGCTCAAAAAGGTTGAGGAAAACATACTTTATGTTTTGTTTCTGGGAGGAAAAATAACGATTGGACGCTATAATATCAACTAAAAATGAAGCTGTAAACACAAATGATCTCAAAGTTCTACTAAAGCTCCATCGTCTGAATCGTTCTAATTGTAAAATGTAGTAAATTTTTTGGCTTATATTTTTCCTTTCTCTCCAGATGAAAACGGGTCCATTTGCTGAGCACTCCAACCAGCTGTGGAACATCAGCGCAGTCCCGACCTGGTCCAAAGTCAACCAGGGCCTTATACGAATGTACAAGGCTGAAGTGAGTTCTGAACACACACTCCAGTACAAGAACGTAAAATTAGTGTTATTGCCAGGCGATTAAAAAGGATCTCCATCGTTTTTGAGAAAATAATTACCTCAACGACAGTGACATGCTTTAAAATATAGAAGTTATGTAGAAGTTACCGTAACGCTGCGAACATTCACCACGCGGTTTGAGCGTGAGGACCAACATGTACAAACGTATCCAGAGCGACTTCCAGCTCCTGATTTCAGGGACAGTCTCCCTGCAGCAACTTAAGGGGTTAAGGGTCTTGCTCATCGACGCTTGATGATGGTGATGCTGGAGGTGGGATTCCAACCCACAACCTCTTAGTCCAGAGGCGAGTGTCCTAACCACTAGACCACCATCAACCCCACGTCATCTCCTCCCCGTCCAGTCAGCCACTACGTGTGTGTGTTTCCTTCAGTTGCTTTACAACAACATAAAGATATGCACTCGTTCATTATTGAAAAATATTCCCGTGTTAATAGTAGAACATATTTACAGTACAAACTTTATCAGTGAACTATGAGGGCATAAAAACCCCCAAAAACTAAATAATCGCTCTTTTTTTGTAATCGAGGTAAAAAATTTTGATTAATCGTGATTTTCATTTGATGTCGTATCATCCAGTCCTAGTGTGTAGTCATTCAGGCCGTGTCCACACGTACACGGGTATTTCTAAAAACGGAGATTTTCCGTTTTCGTTTTTTTTTTTTAATCGTGTCCACACGAGCACAGTTTCAAAAATATCTCCGTCCACACGCAATCGCAAAAAACACTGTCAAAAGCACGCCTTGCGTTGTAGATGAAAACCTAACGTAGACACGGCGCGTACTGTGACGTCATATGAGTGGGGCACGGTGTGACGCGAAACGGTCCCTTTTTCGAAATCTTCGTTTTTTTTTCTTGTCCACACCTAAACGCACAAACGGAGTTTTCAAAAACCTCCATTTTCACTGACCCAAAACGCCGTGTACGTGTGGACGAAAGGCCAAAACGCACAGAAAAACCTCAGTTTTCAGAAATACCCGTGTACGTGTGGACGTGGCCTCAGCTTCAACCTAAATGAGCGGTGTTGGGGAAGTTACTCCCAAAATGTAACAGATGACTAGTTACTGTTACTTCAAAGTAATTGGTTACATTACAACATTACTATCTCTGAATTGTAATGCGCTACACGACTCCTGCGTTAGTTTTGAGCTACTTTCGCCAAAATAAGTGTGGAAGTAGGAACATAGTAAAATGCTCAAATGTAGTTTACTGCAGTTCCTTCTACATCCAGTGGAGGGCGCTGTGGTGCAGCATAATGACTAGCCATACACTCTGTAGGAAGTAGCTCTTTTACTCGTGGATGTTTTCTCTTGTGCCAAACGCCTCATGGTGTTGGAGATTATATTTATAAAAACAAAACAGCACTAAATTTCGGGTTAAAAGTGTGTTATAACGTGTTTCTGAAACATATAACAAATATAGTATTACTGATAATGTATTAGTAATGCCCTACGTTACAGCAAAAAGCAATACATTACTGTAATTGGGTTACTGGGTTACGCTCAACATTGTAAATGAATATGTTGAATATTGTTATTACAACTTTGCTAGTAAACTTTTTACATATAGTTTGGTGCTAATTGTTTAAATTTAAAAGCCGTAATGAGCATCTTTATTTGAATCATTTTAATAATAAAAATAATAATAAAAATAATATTAACATATTAATAATAATAACAACAATAATGAATGGATCTGTTTATGCCTTTTAGAAAACAATACAATGAAGCAGATTATTTTACAGTAAAATATAGCAGTAAAATTGGTCGCATAGTACACCCTTAAAAACCAGGCCTTCCAAGTTTTAAAAAGTGTGTTTAAGACGTGATTTAACAGTAGAACTGTAATTTATCTAAAATGGACGTGAAATTCAGTTTTATTGTGAAATCATCGAAAATTCCAGGATCGCTATGGGGAGACAAAATAAAAATATAAAATAATGTTGCGTAGGCATGCGATATTTTATACACTGTACATGATAGAATATTTTTCTCCCACATTCACCAGCTTTACGAAATCCTCTCCCCGTGAGCGCCTTAAAGCCTTTCTCCCCAAAGGAAATGTACTACGAGTGAACGTGCTCCTCTTTTTCTCACGCCGTCACCAAGTTTTATTGTTGCTTTTTATCTGTGAAAATCTGGATTATTCCAGTTTCCACTTCTGGATTATTAGGGTTTTCTTTGAAGCTGCACCTTAGAGGGGAAGGACAGAGGGAAATTTAGAGCAAAGGTAATCTTAGGCACAGTGTGGAATTTGGGGTGGGGCAGGCAAGGGTTAAGGAGAGAGAGTGTGTGAATAAGAGTGTAAATGTGTGTGTGTCTGTGTGTGTGTGTGTGCGTGCGCGCTGAAGGCCCCACCCCCCCCCAATCTTCCAGAGCCACATATCCTGCAAGCAGAGAGAAGGCTGGTTGCCCCTCCCTCCCTCAGCAGAAATAGTCTGTCTATGAACCTCCCCTAACCCTCACACACACTAACACACAAACACACACATTATATTCTCTCCAGCTGCCCTTCGGCTCCAGCCTTCAGTGTCTACGAAATGGTGTTACGACAGGCGGTGGTCAACTCCAACACGACGTTTTCGTGGAGAGTAATGTCCC
>JAVGVS010001320.1:17500-24569 GCA_032718565.1 Distichodus sexfasciatus
TTTTGAGGGGGGTTAGTGACTATTAAAGCCATTCCCACAATGCTGAGTGTCTGCGCCGTCATCCCTCCGACTATCAGTTCCCACCTCCCTACTGTGAGTTCCAGCTCACTTTGCGGAGTCATTTAAACGAGGGCTCGAATTTAGCCCATTTATCTCCTCTCACCCTCCCTCGGCTCTGTTGTATTCACACGGAGCGACCACCGCTGGGAACGGAACTCAGATCAGACGGGGCCACGTTCCTATTCAATCCTTACTCCCTACTTAGTGTGCTTACCAACACCTAGTGGCCTACAAACATCTCGGAACAGGCTGTGTGCTTCATCAGGGAGTCTCCTTGAGGCAACTTGGAGTTCAGAGGTATTGCTCAGGGAACCAGTGGTTGCTGGAGGTAGGATTTATTGCCGTTTCAACCATATATAGGAGTTCAGTACACAGTGAAATAACGTTTCTCCAAGACCATGGTGCTAACATAAAAGACTAAAAAATTGTAGTCATAAATGTACAATTTAACAAAGTGCAAATGTGCAATAGCGGTGGAATGAATAGGGAAAGATGCATAATAGTTTGCATTTACAGGTTTTAGCGGGCGCTCTTATCCAGAGCGACTTCCGTTCCCTAATTACAGGGAGTGTCCCTGGAGGAAACTGGGGTTAAAGCCAAATGCTCAGGGACTGAATGATGGTAGTGCTGGAGGCAGAATTCAAACCCATGACCTCATTGGTCCAGAGGTGAGTACCCTACCCACTAGACCACCACCAACCCTAGTTCTGCATTTATCAAATCCACTTCATTTGGGACACTTGCTAGCATAACGGTTAGGGAGTTGGCCCCAGGATCGGAAGGTTGTCGGTTCATATCTCGGACCGGTAAAGGTACCACTGAGGTACTCATGAGCAACCGTACCCAAGCACAGCCCCTCAAAAAGCTGCCCACTGCTGTTTCACGGGTGGCTCAAATGCAGAGGTGACATTTCATGGTACATGTGCTGTGCTGTGTTCACAATGAAAATCACTTAAATTCAGGGGTGGAAGTAACAAATTACAAATACTCACGTTACTGTAATTAAGTAGATTTTTTGGGTACTTGTACTTTTATGAGTAGTTTTTCAAGTGTGTAATTTTACTCGTACTTGAGTACAATTTACACCAAAGTAATCTACTTCGCTACTTATAAAATCAAAAGTCGCTACTGAGTACGCCCACAAGTTGAATTAATATTCAAACCTTTCATCTGCATCTTTGCAGCCAATAAGGCTGTGCAATCACAACTGTGCCAGTTAATCTATGACGTAAGCAAAGAATAAACTCCGCTGCAGCAGCAGGCACAGGTGTCTGGAGGTACTACACAGTGGAGTACAAACTAATTTATAGACTGAAGATTTGGAGACAAAGAAGCCAAAATGGAGCCAAACGAAGCCGGATAGACTCTGTTAATTTAGAAAACCAGCTCTTGCTGAAACTGAACAAAAGGTTCAGAAAGTGAAGTGTGACAGAAATGCTATTATGCCTAAGAATTTAAGACACTTACCTGCCTGTTGTTCGCAGTGTATTGGGAAAAGTTTAAACTGTTCTATGCATGTTCAAAAACATTTTTGTTTTATATCTACATTTATTACAAAACAAACTGCCTTTCTATACCTTGTTCATCTGAGAAATGCGCTTTGAACGTAGATATTTTCTACTGGTGAATCGAATCGAATGCCTGCTATTGACAACGCAATAAAACATCCATCGGTTAAAAAGTAATTAGTACTCCGAGTAGTTTTTGAGAAGAGTACTTTGTACTTTTACTCAAGTATTTTTTTTAACACCAGTACTTTTACTTGTAATTGAGTACATTTTAACCAATGTAACAGCACTTGTACTTGAGTACAAATTTTCAGTACTCTTTCCACCCCTGCTTAAATATTCTAATTGCAAGTACAGTCTCCCTAAAGTTAATTTTTTAAGGGTTAAAGAGCATGCTTAACACTGCATATAAGTTAACTTCCCCTATTGTCTGAGTAGGGTGTAGGGAATAGGGCACACGGCTGGATTGGAACGTAGCTCAGCTTTTCGCACCGTCTGCAGTGCACCACATGCCAAATGGGGAGTCATTTGGGCTACACAGGGTGTGAAAGCCATTGTTTGGAGGTGTGTAGGGCACTACGAGGAGAGTGGGGAGCCTTTTGAGACGAGATTGTAGTATTTCTACTCTAAAGAGGGCGAGAGATGAAAGCTGAGGGCGGAAAAGGGAGCCGTGCATGTGAAAAGATGTAAACCAAGTGAGACCAGACTTAAATTGAAACCGCACACCATTTTCACCATGAAAATACAAATGGTTCTGCAATAGGACATGGGAATCTTGAGAGCTTCAATCGAAGGCAACTAGACTTTTTTTTTTAAAGGTTCTCTAAGGCTTTTTGCAGTCACTGAAATAACCTTAAAAGAAGTTCGGTTGCTTTCGAGTCGAGCTCTCAACATGGTTCTACACTTCTTACAGATGGAAGTATGAGGGCCGACTCTTGAACAGCCATTACAGTTTTTCGCAACGGTTATTAACCTTTATAGTCGTAATCATTCACGCATTTGGATTTTATTATATAAAAATGAAGCTTTTCCAGAAAAAAACCGCAACGTGTTTTGATGCAGTTCGTCCTTTGGCCGCGAGGAGGAGCTCGCCATGCGTGGCTGAACGGAACTCACTTCTTCTTCAGTGCGGCATTCTTGGGGGGACAAAATACGACCTTATTTCTTTACAAAATGTTAAAACGTCGTAAAATGCACAAGCAAGCACGTACGGAAACGTGTTGCGCAACAGTTATTCGTCCCCAAACGCGCGAAAAACGTCATTTTTAAACACAATTACGTCATTATAATCCCCTTTGCCCAATGCAACCTTTAATTTAACCTTGCAACAAAACCCCCCCCCCAAAACAACTGCATGCCGAAAAAAAGCGTTCCCGATCAGAATAATACTCCGTGCAACAGTTATTTTGTACGGTTTAAATCGGCTGTAGTCCACATTTCCCCCTTGCACAACGCCAATTACCTGATTTTTTGGGGTTATTTAGCATGCACAAGCCGAAGTTTGCAGACAGGAGCACGGAGACTGGACAGAGCCATGCATGCATGTTCGATGCTGATGTGTCGAACGTACTGCAGTATCTCAAATTGAAGGGAGTCGAGAGGTTTCAGCTGGAGACGAGGGAGGAGGAGGAGGATGAAGGGAGGGAGGGAGGGAAGGATGGAGAGATGGGGGAGGAAGAGGAGGAGAAGGAGGGGGTTGGTTTTGCACGGGGTCAGCCCGAGGTGCCGCTACATAGGCGCTCTAATACCTTCATTCATCGATTTTGAAGAACACCACCATGTGGCATACGACAGAGATAACACAAGCCTGCAAGTTTTGCAAGAGTGCCTGGCAAAAAAAAATGCGCCCTGTAGAGTCGTGGTCTGGGAGTTCAGCATCCAGCATCATGCAAAAGAAAAAATAAAAGTGGTAAAAAAAAATAAAAGAAATGCATCTGAACATTGATGCATAATCATTTAGTGGAATGTGCTGCAATATTTTTTGCATTGTATGTTGTTGCTAATTCTTGTTGCTCATCACAGACTCAAAAACTCAATTTTTTACACCCATTTGCTCATGCAATCTTGAGCTAAAGTTTTCATGACCCATTATAAGCAGAAATACTCAAGATTTGAATGGATAATATCCCAAAGGTCCACTTTACTGGTTATAGGAAAAGTAGAATTTTGCTCAACTTTGCAAAATTTGAATGACTCAACAGGCCTAAGTCAGTCTTCATAATGTGTTGCAGGACATTATTAATCTAAGCTACAATCTTAGCTACAATAATATAACTAGCACATGTCACATAGTGTGCTGCAGTTTCTTTAATCTTGAAAGTTTTTAAGATTTTTGTTTCATAGCTTTTAGCTTTACACCAGGCCTGTAAGTCTGTTTCTTATCGGGCACACGCCCATAAAGCTCTGTGGCGAACGTTAAAGTCACTGCTTTAGCCTGGCTGCAAGTTTTAGCCATAATTATGAGAATGGTGATGTATATTTTGTCCATGGATACCAAACTGTGTTATGCTGTAGTGCATTAACACTCTATAGTTATGATGAAACATTATTTGTTGGACTGGTCTGTGAAAATGTGGCTTAAAGCTCATGTTTGCTATGACTTTCCTGTATTAACAGAAGAGCATGTTCTCAAACAAGTGGATGAAAAAATGAAGGCCAGAAGTCAAGAAGATGAGTTCGATTTTTTATTAAGGTTATAAATTTTAAACAAATACTTTTTCTAAAACAGTTTTACCCGGTGATATACAATTTAATATGCACAAAAATACAAGAATACCAACAAAATATGGAGAGTACGTTTGAAAACGTCTTTAATTCCGTACACATAGTGCTTATATAATGTGAGGACTTATGGCTAACTTATGAGATCGCCTTTTTAGAACAAAAGGTCTAACAATTGTAGAAAATAAAAAAAACAAACAAACAAACCCACAAAACCAAGCCAATGCTGGTATCATGAATTACTGTGAAGGCTTTAACTTTTTTGAGAGAGAGAGAGAGAGAGAGAGAGAGGGAGAGAGAATAAAAAGGTCAACCGCGCAAGAGACCAAATAGTCAACAAAACACACCTGGCTGATTAAAATGACGACGTGCATTCTGGGAGTTGTAGTGTTTAATTAATGGCTCCGACGTTCAATGTGATGAAGTGACTGGCATAAGTGGACTACAATCACACAGGAACCGGTGCTGTACGTCAGTGCAGTCAACAAAAACGCACCAGCATTACGCCACTTTTTGCAAAAAGAAACTCGAACAAAGACAAAATAGACAGAGGGGAGGTAAATATTGCACCTTCATTAGCCTACACGATTGCCTTGTTTTTTTGTTTTTTAAAGAATGTAATCAGAATTAAGCCAGTCGTCTGTCTGTCTTTTAGCTTTAGCTAGTCGTGCTTTATTCCAACCCCAACTAATAGACTGTTAAAAATTTTTCCTAAAAATGGTTAACGCACAACGTCAGGCTGATTTGTGTATCGTTTTTAAAAAACATTACATAGTGTAATGTTATTTTACAAGACCTCTTTGTGAAAGTTCCTTGTGAGGGAAACCGACAAGGGAAAGAGAGAGAGAGAAAAAAAATATACGAGCATTTTTAACAAAACATTCAAAGACTTTTCGTGTTTTGCTGATAGCTAGCTAGCAAGTTCTCGTCTTTTTGGGCTTTAAGGCAAATTGAGCTTGAAAATAAAAAAGTAAAACATTGCCTGTTTTTATCTTTTCTTTTTGTTAAAGGACGAGTAGGCTACAACCACTCCTCACCTCCCCGTTGAAACGAAAGTAAAAAAAAACGGAAAAAATGAACTTAAAGGTTTAAATAAGATTTTGTGTCGCTGCAAAAATAGTCAATTTTTATTTAGACTTTTGTACAGTTTTTGTTTTTCATAAAGTATTCGTCTCTTCGCTTTTCGAGTTCAAAAAGCTACGATGGCTCTGGTCCATGCTCCTATACTGGCCAGCGCTTGTTTGCTACAGAACTGTCCGTTGAACGTTTGCTCCAAGTCGGCTTGTCTGCTCACCAGCCCCGAGAAGCCCGAGCCGAAGATGGAGATGAGGTTGGAGATGTTGTTGCTGTTGCTGCTGTTGATGTGGCTGTTGTTGGACGTGTCCAGCTCGGTTCCGACGTAGGAACAGTCCTCGAATTTAGCCCGTTTGCACGGCGTAAAATCCGGCACGACGTCCTCCACCGCCTCCTCCTCAACTTCCACTTCTACTTCAGACGCGTAATAGCCGAAATCAACCTTGCGTTTCTTAGCCGGACTCGGCGCACCTCCGGCGGGGCAACACTGCTGGAGAGAGGCGCAGCAGTCCTGGTGCAAGTAGCCGTTTTCCACCGTGGTCACGACGTGCGTGTCCAGATCCAGCACCGTCGTCGTTGTCTTGTTGCAGTAAGCCGGGGAAAAGTCGTAGGATTCGGGTTCGGATTCTACTAAGGCGCAGCAGCTGCTCCGGTACAACGACGATGGAGAAGGCGGTGAAGGCGGTTCCGAAGGTTTGCACGTCTCGTCCCCGGCTTGGAGACAAGATTGCACCGGGAGAAGCGCGCTGCAAAGGCTCGGCGACTCGCTCCCGACTCCAACGCCACAGCAGCAGTCGCTTGCTCCGGCGTTAGTTGTGACCGAAGCGCCGCCGGGTTCCTCGCATTCGTCGTCCGGTTCTAGCGGGTCGAGCTCCCGGATCTCGTTGCACACGGTCATCACCTCCTCGTAGTGCTGCTGCATTCGGTAGATTTCGGCGTATTTCTCGTTCATATAAACCTGCCTGGCGTTCCTCAGCACGTAGGAGACCAGCAGGTTCTTGTGCAGCTTGATGCCTCCTCTCTGCGTCCGCGAGTTGTGGATCTTCCGGAGCGAGATGGAGATCAGACTTTGCGCGTCCACCGCACAATCCGTGCTGTGGATCATTGTCGCGGCGAAGCTGAAATGTTGTTGTTTTTTTTCTCTAGAAAAAATCTCCCTTTTCTCTTATTCTTAAGTCAGAGCAACTTTCTTTCTAAGTAGCAGTCGCGCTATTTCGTTCACATGGAGACACATTGAACTACGCTCGTCGCTGCCTCGGCCAGCAAAAGCGCAAGCGAAATCATTAAGCTCTCAAACCCCCGTTTGCCGTGATATTTATATACGAGGCACGCCTTCCCGCCCACCGCGCTCTCGACCAATTGGAGTGCGAGGATCCCGCTGAGTGACGCGCCAGTCCCGCCCTCCCTGCTCCGATTCTGGCCAATGGGAGAGAGGCGGTTCTTCTGTGCTATTCAAATTCCAAACTGACTTTACCAAACTGGAATGTTCTCGGTTTGAGCCTCGAGCGCACGTGTTGTTTGAGAGTCTGATGCGGCTTTCACGAAAACCGGGAGACTTCCAAAAAACTTTTGCAGGTGAGATTCTAAAAATATATAAAAACAGAGGCAAAAATCCAAAAAGGTACTTTTCTCTCCTTCTAAATCCAAAGCTTGTGTGTGCGCGTCCTCTGCCCCGTTTTGCGCTATGTGTGAAAAAGCTTCGTGAA
>JAVGVS010001321.1:0-24548 GCA_032718565.1 Distichodus sexfasciatus
AGGATTAAAGGTCTTGCTCCAGCGCTTGGTGGTGCCAGTAGTGCCTAGAATAGGATAAAGTCGGACTTGAAAATCTTTCATGTACAGAATGAGCTCCATTAATGGACATTTTAAGTGGGAAATGTTACACATCCGCCCCTTTTACAGTTTTAATGTTTTAGGTTATCACTTTCTTCCTTTATACCTCACTACACAACATGTTGTACTTGTGTCTGTGACAAATGAAGAATCTTGAATTTAAATGAAAGAGATTAAATGTAAAAGCTAAAAATATGTATTTTTTAACTACAATGTAAAATATAAGATTCATTAATTTCCTTATAGATTATCAGCAGCATCAGCAGCATGTGGTCACTAGTGATGGGAAGTTCGACTCATTTAACTGATTCGATTTCTGTCCGTTGTAATGAATCGATTCTAAAATCGATTCTATGATTCACTTTTTTTTTCGTCTTTTTTTGCACCTGATCTTATAATAAATCGAACGGTGTCTCAAAGTTACATTATTTTACTGAAAGATGGCGCTGATGTTCAACAAAAATGTTCAGCATGACTATTCACAATAAAAAAAAAACTAAATATAAAAAGCAGAAAGGGTGTCGATGCTGAATAAACACACGTGTATAAATAGTTCTTATTTTCTTTACTTAAGCCAAATTCATGTGCATGAGTATCAAGGACTACATCACATTTAACAACAACTGCAATATTACCAATACAATCACACATATACAATGAGCATGAGTAAACCTGCATACGTTGTTGTATAAACGTCAAAGTTAATAAATATCTTAGTTTTTTGATTAAAGACATATAGTTTTATTATAGGCTACAGAAACGCAATAATTTACTGTTTATTTTATTCCTTTTAACAGCGTAACTGCATTTCCGCAGTAAACGCTGCGAGGGCTCTTGGGATGGATTCAAGTCAAAACCGTTAAGTTCCATTCGTTCATCGAACGGGTTCTCGGGGAGTTGGTGAGACCATATATCAGCAACCGAGTCTCACGATGAATCAGACGCTCGGTCGTTCGGGTGTTCTCGGAACATATCAGGACGTGAAGGAACACTATGACTTAGAGGACAGACGTGGAAAAGCACCCAAATCACAACAGCCAATCGGCCACGATGCAATTTGCCCATATGCCACAAGAAGCCGCTAAACATTAGCGGCGGTCAAGGCAGTCGAGATACACTTTCATCGCTCAGAGCATCTTTATTTACGCACACGCGATCACGGCTTAACGCCGTCCCGCCGGAGCGTGTCGTCATAAATTATTTAGAGTTGCAGTATCAGCAGTAATTTGGGGGCGGTTGTAGGTTAAAAGTTTAGCCACGTGGCGGGTCAACAGCAATGTTGTTTACCATCGACGTTGAACGGTTACCGCTTTTTTTTCACTCCGCAGCCCCATCCGGCAAAAACTCATTTCAGGAGGTCTCCGCAACACCGAACTCTGAACTTGGGAGATTCTTAGATGTCTGCCCTTTGAAACATCCTAATGCAAATAATTTTATATTTTTCCCTCATTTCACAGCAAAATGTTTTCTCAAGACTGCCGCTGCTTCTATTTGTTTTATTCTGTCACTTAATGGCAGAGGACACTTTTCTAGTGCATACTGCCACCACAGTCCCCAAGATTAACAAAATGTATGCGCGCAAGCATAGTCAGAACACTGCTTGGCGTAGCAGCAGAGTCCACAAGCGCACACGTCTTATTTCTTTAATATTGTTTGATTATTTTAACTTGTTCATTCAGCTGTATAAGAATCAAAAAACTCCACAATATGACAATATCGTGATAATTATCGTAAATCCCATCAATATGTGTTTTAAAAATATTGTATCATGTTTTTATTCATATCGCCCAGCTCTAAGACAAGACAGAGACGAAATATGAAAATGAATCTGAAATTGCGAGATGCTGGATGTTGAATAAAGCAAAAAGATCAATTTTAAAAATTTTTAAAAATAATGCAAAAAAATCGATTCTGGTTTCAGACTTACTAACTTTGGTTCGAACCGGTTCACTCAAAAAACGAGTTAAAAAAAGAACGATTCATCATGAATCGGCCATCACTAGTGGTCACTTTATCTTTCTGCTGTCTATGGCATTAGAGGCGTGGTTTAGTGTGTCTGGCGACGTAGTGTTTGTGGGGTTTTGTGTCTTTTCAGAGTTCAAGCTGAGGATAGTAACTTTCCTCTGACAGTCTCTTGTGTTGTTGTTGGATCTAAAGTAACTATTCCTCGTGGGGCCATTCTTCAAGTAGGGCACCAAGTATCGAAGAAGAATGGATCCGCAAGCCGCTGGTAAAGGAAAAACACTCCATCAAGTCTCTGAAGAATAATGACTTAAACGATCGTTTTCAACACGGAGAAGGATAAGTGTCAACCGATCATACGGATGTGAAAGTCATGACTCTGGAGTTTACACCTGTAGATTTAAAACATCAAACAGTGGCTGGGATGATCTGCCCAATTTCTGGAGCGGACATGACTGTAAGAGGTAGATTCTACAATCAATGATGCTAAAGGGCATCGGCTACCCTGGAGTCTCTCTGTCTGTCACAGTAGGGCTGGCAACATAAAATTACTGAGCCACCCAACAGTTTATACCAAATTAAAATATATTTAAACTGTTCTGCAGATTTTAAAGTTCACAAGTCAGACGTAGGCTCAACTGTTCCATTGCCGTTTCTGCCCAACAACCCCGCGACAACATTTGGTATAAATGAATGGACAGCCTTTATCTGACCCAGAACGCTACTGGAAGTCCTGTCTTTTGGACGGTAAAGTATAATACTTCCAGGTACAGAAGAGGGCATGAGGACCTGTCTTCCCTGCTGTCTGTAAGACTCTTTAAAACTACACGCCGCAGTTTTGGTTGTATTTCTGACCTGTTTAACTTGGATTTCTGGACAGTGTCCATCATTGCTGGTGGGATTTGATATACTCCCGATAGTGCTGGCATAGGTCTAGCAGAGTAGGGTGAAATTAATCTCGCATCGATATCGCCCATGCAGACGCGATTTATTCTGCATCACGCGTGGCAGAGCATAATCGATTATATCATAATGACATTGTTTGGTGATTTTCAGCAAGAGTAAAAATTGAGTTAAAGAAGTTCTGTAGTGACGTGGCTGCCTGATCGAGGCATACAGTGCTGTTCGTTAGAGTAACTCTCATCTCACTGACAGCACTTCACCGCATGCGGCAGTTAAGAATGGCGAGGTGGCCTGCGCGCCACATCAATGCTAAAACTAGAGCGCTGCAAAATGGCTTGTCGCGAAAAAATTCGCGAGGCTGTGAAGTTCGTGTCGCGAAGGCAATCAGGAAACTCGAGAGCAGAAAAATTAAGAATCGAAGGCGGCCGTTGTGATAAATATTATACAAGAACCGTATTTTTCTCACCGTCTTTTTTCCACGTTAAACGTCCTGCACTAGTAGATTGATCGACGAGCCGGTTTAGAGTGTGATTTTACGCGACGAGTTTGAAAGGGGCGGTTTTGGCAGTTTGGGGGCGGGTTTGGCGTTTCTGCCTGCTAATCCTATTGGCCGGCGGTTCCTCGGTTTTAGACGGATCAACGCTACAGACAGCTTTGCGAGAAACAAAGGCAGACGACGTAGGAAAGAGGAAACGAGTTCAACATGAATACAGATGCAGTTACAGACTGCAAAGCGAGGCAATTATTGGGGTTGCTGAAGAAAGTAGCTCCATCATTACACACACACACACACACACACACACCCTGGGGTTCGATGGCCCAGAATTAAACATTTGTAGTATTTGCATAATCATCCATTACGCTTTCGTGGCTGGTTGGTCCTCTGATGTGTGTAAGGTTGATATACTTATTATATTAGTTTTAATCCTTCAACAGCTTGCAGACGGCGCTTGGGAACACATACAGGTAACTGGGAAAATGGTGAAGATACCATTTAAATGATGGTGTAGAGGACAAAGGCATTGGTTACTTTTGACTTTTTCCAAATCTAACGCCTGCACTGGCAAAAATGCCTTTTAAAATAAGAAAAAATTTACTATTTTGGGAAAATACTTATCGCTAAAAATTATTCATACGCAGCAAGAAAATTGCACTTATAAGATTTCAAAAACAAGAAAAAAAATAATCAAAGACTAAGCATAATTTAAATTTGCTAAGAATATATTAGTTTTTTTCCACCCTCTTGAAACAAAAATACACTAACAGTCTAGATGTTAACACAACTCTTTATTAAATGTTGGTTGTTTTAAGCAACTGCTCAAAATTAGTTATATTACTTCCAGTAGATAACTCAAGATAGGTTTTTCTTGAAACAAGTCAACAATCTAAAACAATATTCAGTTTCAACAAGAAATAAATCCAAAAAATGGTAACAAGATTAAATGCTAAATTCAATAATTACATTTGTACAGACTTTTATTTTTGCAGTGTGTGTTTGTGCTGAATTGGGGGACAGACAAGGGAGCTAACATCTCATCAAGGTTGTATTTGTATTTCTGAAGACATAATATAGTACGTAGAAAAATTGATAGATGCACGAGATATCGAATCAATCGCCGGACGCGGATAATCGTAATTCCAATCGTGAGACCAAAGCCAGTCGGCTAACTCTAGCATAGGGCGAGAGTCAAACCAGGAAGAATACAAACGTGAAGACAAATAAGACTCATGTTACGGCGTTGGGACGCATAAAGCGCCGTCGCCTGCGAAAGCACCAATCCTTCTGTATATGATTCCACCTGCACCTGTGCTGTCAAAGTTGACATTATTTCTGTCATTTGGAAGCTGAGCATATCACACGGTTCCCCACGCAATTTTGCAGATCATTATCACGGCTTCTATTTCTGTGTGCTTTTCCAGAACAAGACCAGAAGAGCTGCTGAGTGTGCTTTTTACAAGCCTCGTTACCCAGCATTGACTGGCTCATCGGGTGAAGATATGGAAGCCAATTTTCCCAATAGTCAGACATTAAATAAATCTTTCTAAGCCATTGATGAAAAAGCCATGATGATCTGCGAGAAACGATATGAGATATAAGTGACTAGTGGAGTATGTATTGTGATCTCCCTGGTAGCCCAAACCCCACAGCATGATCATCTCTCACCTGAAAAGAGTGATAAACAAACGACAGTTTCAGATTCCACACCAATGAAGCGGAAGGCAAATTCATCAGAGCCCTGGAGTCTCTGTTCGTCAGCAGGTAGGGCTGCACAACATAAAATCACTTAATAGCATTAACATTTTATATATACAAATTAAAATATAGCTTAAACTGTTCTTGCAGATTCTTAAAGTTCACAAGTCAAACGCAGCCTCAACTGTTTTAACAACCCGTTTTCGCCTACCAAATCCCCACACGCATTTGGTATACAAGAATGGACAGCTCATTCGACCAGAACAGCACAGTCTCTCCTTGACG
Organism: Distichodus sexfasciatus; assembly: GCA_032718565.1. NCBI lineage: Eukaryota > Metazoa > Chordata > Actinopteri > Characiformes > Distichodontidae > Distichodus > Distichodus sexfasciatus. The sequence goes on from JAVGVS010001321.1 coordinate 5,423, forward strand.
GTAAAGTGACGCAGTCAGCCATTTGTAAGCAAGAGGGCATGAGGACCGCCGATCTCCTCGCTTGTAAGATTCTTTTTAAAACTACATCACGCTGGCAGTAGTTTCGTCATTTCGACTTGTTTGACTTGATTTTTGGATAGTGTCCATCGCTGCTGCGGATCGATAATTGATATGTCTAGCAGGCGAGGGTCAAACCAGGCAGAATATGAGGACAAATAAGACTATGTCATGACAAGGATTTGTTAATAAAGTGTATATGAAAGCACCAGTCCTTTCTCAAACAGCTCAAACAGGACGGATGATCCAAAATAGCACCAATCGGCGGCGGAGTCAAACGACGATCAACAAAAACGGCTGATACCATTAACCATTATCGCTGGATATCAATCAGATCTGATCCTCACGGCGGCATCATATTTAACCGAAATCATTATCGATACCAATGATCATAAATCAAAACAATTTGAAGAAATCAATACAATTGAAGATCCGATCATATTATTTATTGTCAATTTGATTTCAAATGAATCAACTTTCATTCAGATCTGGAGAGCATCATTCATCCATCTATTAATCAGTGGATAAGAAGATTATTTCTTGACCAAGATAACTGAGACTAGAACCTCAAGAGAATGGTTCCAGGATAATATCCTTTAATGAGGAGATCAATGATGGTATTCAGACACTGATTTCACCAATGACAGATTTATAACTTGGACTGGAAAGACACAGATCTGACTGAAGTAACACCACCTGGAGAACAATGGTACAATGTTGTTGAATAACACACAAGCCCTGATTCTCCTCATCTCCAGTAGTGGGAATCAGAATATGCAGATGAATGTATGTTACTGTCTGGCCAATGTTGATGGTGATTGTAACATATTGATTAAATCACATTACTGAATAATTAAATATGTACATATATTTGGCTGTTGTTCACTCACTAAGAGTGGCAAAAACGTGGTTCATATGGACGACATTCTCAAGCACGCCGGTGCTGGGGAGCAGGTGGACTATTACTCCTGATATTCATTGCTGCCTTTTCTATTGGAGAAGGTGAGAAGTTGCATTTATAAAATATGGAATATTTATGTTTTGCACAAATTCCACATTACAGCCGATGCTACTTTGTTTCAACAGGAAAGAAAACAGCAGCTTCCAGCGCTGTGACCCAACACAGCACCAAAAATGAGAGTGGACGAGTCATGGAGAAGTGAGCTTTCAGTTCTTAAATAAATAAAATGGACCAATATTTTCTTTTAATGAATTCAATGTTCCTCTGGATATTGATCTTTTCTCCCACTTCAGAATGACTCTAAATACACGAATTATGTTGTATTCGCTTAGACGATTCTCCAAGTTGCTTATGACAACGACTAAGTGCTACATAGAGCCCATAGATTCAGCAGTCCACTACGCCCAGTGTTCATTTCACAAGGCTTCATGGACAACTCGCAGCTCTACTGCCTGTTATTCAAAAGCCAAAGCTCTAATCAAGAAGAAACATTGTGCACGCTTTGGTCAATGTCCACAATCCAAGAGATGTCCGCAGGTGATGCGTTAATCTCTATTTATATTTACTGTATTTAGAGTGACTTCCACTTTCCTGAACAATTCGAGGTTAAGGGTCTTCTCAGGGACCCAATGATGGTAATGCTGAATATATGATTCGAACTCATGACCCTGGTGCATGACATAGTCCTAACCACCAGACAACCACCTCCACCAATGTCTTATTAAATAAGCTCTAGGACGCTAAGCTTACAAATATGTTTTCTATTCAGTTAATTCAGGTTTGACAAATTTTTCCACTTTTTTAAAAGTTTTAATAATGCGATTGCAACTGCTGAAACACTGAAGAAATATGAAGACCGTATCTGGTTGTTAAAGCCAGCTCAGTAAAAAGCTCAATGAGAAGATGCTTAGAAGCCAATTCAGGAAAACGTGCTTTCAGCGTCTATTTCTAAACATATTTTATACATGATAATTTCACAAACTAATTCAAAGAACTATCTCTGTAATGAGTTAAAGATGTCAGTTTCTAAATTTGAACAAGTCTTTGGAATGTCATGTTACTTTTTAATGATTAATATATATAAATCATTATTTTCAGTTATCTTTTCCAGCATATCGCGTTAAGCCAACTTTTTTATGTGATATTAGAGATAAGCATCTGTGTTGATTAACGCTATTATTAGTAGCATGTCACTTCAAATGTAAGGAGGAATTATTTTTACAAATAAAACATTTTATTTGCTTTTGCCGATGTTCAAGCTATTGAGAAAGTTTTGCTCCGTACGAACTATATGATAAAACTAATGGACGGAAACGTAATATTAAACATTGAAATAAGAAAGCATCAGGATAAAACGCAGGAGCAAAAGAGAATAATTCTACACTGATTAAATGAATTATTGCATGTTATGTTCCCAAACATACTTTATTAATTAAAGTGAAGAAGTGTAAGCAAAGCCTTTGTATTTTTATACCAGCAAAACTCATGGATATATGAATATATACATATATAAACATACACACACACCTTGGAATTTAAAACAGACTTATTTAAATTGAGGTGTAATTACACAGTCTAAAAATCGTAGAGAGAGCAATAAGTCAGACACTTCATCTTCATTCACTTAACGAGTCCCTTTGTTAAAGCTCCGTATGGACGCAGCATGACAGAGATCCATAGAGAAATCTAGTAGATGAACGAAGACATCTAGCTAAATATATGTCATGTCTTGAGGATCTTGGAGCCTCCCCACAAAAAACGCCAATGAACAAATATATTGACTTTTACTATATAAATCATTTATACTCATCACATGCTTGGAAAATGAAGACCAAAAAAAACTTGCTATGGAATACGGGAGACAGCCCTGCTTTTTAATGAGAAAAACGAATTGTTTTAGACCAAACTAGCAAAATTTTAGGACTTGTAAATCCAACAAAATTTGATTTGGGACAATAACCTTAATTTTTAGATTATCAACAGAACCCTTAACCCAGAAAGTACCAAAGTCAATGAGTGTAATTACACGTAACCACTGACGCAAGTGTAGTTGATCATACCTCGGTCAAGTCACCAGACGTTTGCTTTTAAATGTCATCTAAGAAATTAAAATAAACACAAGATTATTGCTAATACATAATTTAATAATATCCCACTACATTGAAGACCATTATGAGTAGTATATAAGCATCCCAATTATAAGCCCCATCTACCCAGTCACCTTTTTATGCCAGATGAGTGTGTTCATAATATTTAATCTAGAGAGGTGCTATTTTTCTGAAGAAAATGTGAGTGGTGCTGCTGTGGCAAAACTTCTAAATCAATATTACAATATTTTCTGAAGTTCTCAGAAAACAACATTTAAAGTGCTGGTATAGCAGTGATATGTCAATAAGACAGTATTGCTTCTCTATTCATATTGGTTATCATGTTAAGAGAGCAAAATGCTAATATAAACAGGCATAATTTAGTAACATGCTAATATTGTTAGCATAATGCTAATGACATAAGCAATTTCAGCATGTTAGAGACATTCTAATGATGTTGCTAGCAACAATATAGTTAGTTAAATGTTAGCAAATATGCTAATCAGTTTAAATAACAAGTTAGCAACGTAAAGAATCATAATTTTAGTATCATTAGAACATGCTACATATGTTATTAGCAGAATGCTAATATATAGTTAGTATAATGCTAGCAAAACATAGTAGCATCATGCCAGCCACGCATAATATAATTGGCATAACGCTAGCAACATGCTAACTATGTTAGCATCATGATAACAGCATGTTAATGAGGTTAAGAAGTATGGCTTATGAACATCATGATAAAATGCAAAAGACCGATTGGTTGCCTGAGCAATGTATATTTCTCCCCCATGTTCATATAATGCTTCTAGCATGATTAGCACTTCACAGCATTAGCTTTTAGCACGCATTAGCAACGTTGCTAGCAGTTGTTATTAAAGTATGATTAGCAAGTTTTCAGTATGTTCCAGCAATTTATTAAAGCAAGTTACTAGCATCTGTTAGCATGTTTCCTGCATGATTATCATGTTACTAAAGTATGATTAGCAAGCATACATCTGCTAGCATGTTTCTAGCATGATTAGCAAGCACAGTACCTACTATTAGTATGATTAGCACAGCATCTCACAGCATGTTATTAGCATGATTAGCAAGTTGCTAGCATGCTGCATGATTACAAGCACTAGCATCTTGTTAGTACAGCATGATTATCATGTTACTAGCACGATTATAGTTATTACATCTTGCTAAGTATGTTTCTAACATGATTAGCAAGTTACCAGCATTTTTTACTAGTATGTATAGTACATTAGTATCTGCTAGCATGTTATTAGCATGATTAGCAAGGCAGTATGTAGCATGACTAGCAAGTCACTAGCATCTTGTTAGCATGTTTCTAGCATGATTAGCAAAGTTGCCTAGCATGTTATTAGCAGGTTACTAGCATGTTACTAGCATGATTAGCATGTTACTAGCATCTTGTTAGCATGTTTCAGCATGATTATATGTTTCAGCATGATTAGCAAGAAATCTTAGCTCAAAGTTCCTGTGAAATTATCAATGCATGTTAATTGCTTATAAAGCAGTTTACTGACTGCTCTATAAACGCTATGTCAAGCTCTTATGTCGAATAAGCCTAACGATATGACACCTTCAAGGGTCTAAGACAAACGGAACCGTGGACTAGTTTATGCACCAAATTCCCCATTCTAATCAATGGGGCAAAATTTAAGCAATTTGCTGTGCCCCTGCAAAACTAATACCCCAGTACCCCCACCTCTTTACAAGAGTCATACCACCCCATTCTCGAATGAACCGCATTAATTTGCCACTTTTCATGGTGGCCTCGGCTAATCAGTACAGGAAGAGTTCAGCGCCAAAATCCACAAGTCATCAGCAATCTCAAGATTTTCCTACCAGGGCAAAACTTCTACCCTCTTTGCGGGGTATGTTCTGACACAGCTTTTGCAAGCCTCTTCAAATGTGGTGAATTTGAGATTTCTACCAAATTCCTACTCTGGCGCTTAATCCAACAATTTGTTTCTCATTATTAAGTCTAGGATTTTTCCCATTATATCCTCAATGGGAAGTAAATTTAGTTTTTGTGCCCTGCAAAACCCATACCTTCTTAAGGGAATTGACGCTATTAAAATGAATTATTGCATGTTGTTCCCAAAACACAGTTAATTAAAGTGAAGAAGTGTGCTGTGCTTCTTGTTTTATACCAGCAACTCATGGATATATAAATATATACATATATATACACACACACACAGACCTTGAATTTGTGCCAATTTATTTAAATTGAGTGTAATTACACAGTCTAACCACCAGAGCTGAGGTCAAAGAAGTCCCTACACTGAACACTTACTGCAAAAATTGTTCTAAATAAAATAAAAATCGTAGAGAGAGCAATAAGTCAGACACTTCATCTTCATTCACTTACCGAGTCCCTCGTTAAAGTCTGTATGGAAGTGTTAAGGACAGATCCATAGAGAAATCTAGAAGTAGATGAACAATATCTACAATATATGTTACGTCTTGAGGATCTTTTGGAGCCCTCCACAAACGTCACGAAAACAAACACTTCTTTACTATAAATCATTTATATTCATCATATGCTTGGAAAAATGAAGAAAAAAAATTGCCATGTAATACGGAGACAGCCCTGTTTTAATGAGAGAAAAAATGCAAACTGCTTTTAGACCAAAAACTAGCAAAATTTTAGACTATAAACCAACAAAATTTGACTGGACACAACCTTAATTTTTTAGATTAACAGAACCCTTGACCCAGAAAAGTGTTCAAAGTCAATGAGGTAATTACATTGTGTAACTACTGACTCCAGAAGGATCAGCACCGGTCAAGTCAAATAGATCAGTTTATTTAAATGTCATCTAAGAAATTAAATAAAACACAAGACATTACATTATAATTTAATAATATCCTACTACACAGAAGACCATTATAAGTAGTAGTATATACATCCCAACTATAAGTCTGATTCCATCAGTCACCTTTTTATGCCAGATGAGTGTGTTCATACACTAATTACATAATAATTAAGTATATGCACTGAAGTTGTATAAGTGCATTTTTTACTATTTCCATTTCATGTATTCATGTAATTTGTCTAGACTTCCTCATAATGGTTATAAAAATCTGAATCTTGAATCTTGAAATTGCGTGTTAAAGATTTTTGTCCGGTACCATTTGTACATTTTTTGAAAACAGTGAACGCTGCAGTGTCTGTTATTTTCCATGAGAAAATATTAACATTCGTGATATCCAGTCACCGCCAGTTCACGCCAGGTGAATTTCTTTTGCAAACGCACTGGCATTATAATGTTTAGGCAAGGCTTCACGTCAGTGATCCCGAACGGCGGAACAGAATAAACAGAGGTCTGGTACTTCCAACAGGATCTGGTTAGGATATGATGAGATTGCTATGAACGAGACCCGGCCAGATCAGGTTAGGATTTGAACCAACGCCTAACTTTCACAGTCTGCCAGTGATCTGGTTCGGATGTAGCAAACTGCTAATCATTAGCCATTAGCCCGTGCGGTGTGGTGGTTAAACCAAACGTAGCTGAGAGCGCGAGCAGGCAGGATTGCCATGCTTAATTCGATAGTAAGGACCTGATGCACAGAGCTAGATTCCTATAAATCTGCTTGAAGACACACACTCATCAGGGAGATTAACCAACACGGAGAGGCTCAGAGGAAGGATGGTGGGCCGAGAGACTAATGACAGAGCTTATGCACGGGAGATAATGCACACACCTTATACTTCCCAACCCCCAATCAGCCACTTCCGTCCCACTCCTGATCATGAGGCAGGTCCGATCACCGACCGCTGGGAGAATACTCTGGCAATGATAGTCCCGAATCAACTCAGGCTTTTGGAGAACAAACCGAATCACAGCCAGAAAACCACGACTGCCTCAGGGCCATAACCTTCCCAATCGATGAGGCACTGGGTGCCTCTGCCCCGGAAAGTGGGAAATAGAGGATCTGATCCACAGTATAAGCAGGGACCACCCTCGGCGATACAGGGAGGCAGGCATGGCTGGAACCAGGGTGAAGTGGGGTTTGTGCTGAGAAGCATGAAATACCATAGCATGAAGCGGCCTCAGCTGAGTAGCAGAATTACCGGACAACGGGAGCGCCAAGAGGCAGTTGGAGCCGGGTGACAGGATTGTTTTTAAACCACCGCCAGAGGACGCATTTTATTTATTTATTTATTTTTTCAATTAATTAAATGCGTAAACAGGATAAATAAAGGATGAGAGAGGCAACAGAGGAGGGGGAGAGAAGAAGAAAAAGAAGAGAGCAGAGAAAAGAAAGAAAAAGAAAAGAGAGGAAAAGGAGGATAGATGGGGAAAAACAGATAATCTGCTTCATACCCAAGTGACAAAAAATAGAAACAGAAGACAAAACAGCAGGAGAAATTGCACCCACCCAACATCTGTATGAATCACAGTAACACTAAAATGTTAAATGTTATTGAGCAGCTTATTACAACAAATATTATAGGATATATTTCTGAAGGAACAGTGACTAAGATACAGTGTGTGCATCTGTGAGCACCTGTTTTTACACCAATGTGGATGCTTGTGTGTACACCTGTGTGTGTGAGCGCGCTGAGTTCATATGTTCTCCATGTAAATGCTTAGTAGTGTGTGTGAACCACAGCCCCGTCCCACAAGGCAAGAAGCAGACACGAGGGGACCCGGGCCCCAGACATCCGGAGGGCCCCCAGGGCCCGTAAGTCCAAGGAGAAACACCACCAGGAAATCTGTGGTCTTCCCAGGAAAAGGTGAGAAAAGCCCGAGGGGTTGATCCCAGCAGGCCGCAGTGCAGACGCCCAGCGGGGGTGCGACAGGCCCGCAGGCTCCGGCTGGCGTCACCTACCCCAGGGCAGCAGTCCTGTCCTGGGCAGCGTCTGGAAGATCCTAGGCCCCCCACCCCTGGTGCCGGCCCAGCAGAGCCAGGAGGGCCAGGACTCCACAGGCGATCGCTGGAGACAGGGCCAGCACTCCAATCGAGCAACCAGCCCCAGAGCGAGGAACCGCCACTGCACCGGTGGCCGGGGCACCATCCACCAGCAGGGTGTGGTGGCAGGGCAGGAGGGCCTGAAATGTTGAATGAGGTGAGCCTGACCCCATAATATGGACAAAGACCAACAGGTGCACATACTAGCATATGTTCCCACCTCATGCACACAAACAAATATACACTCATCCCACATGCAGACACACAAAAAATTCAACATGGTACCTATATACTCACACTCCCAAGATAGCCTCAGTGCTCATAGGTCCTGACAGCACTACCCCAAAAGGGGTACTTCATGCCAGACCCCGGGAGCTGAACCCCTGGCCAGGAGACAGGAAGAACACTGTCCTCAAGAGCGAGAGAGCACCACCAGCCCAGACCTCGATCGATCGGCCAGCCTATCCTCACAGCCTCGGCCCGGACAGCAACAGAGAACAGTATGCAGAGAAGTGCCTCACCCCGCCCGGGCCAAATGTAGTAAAGAAAAACAGGAGGGCAAGACACCAACCACCTCCGCCAGCTCAAGGCCCGCCTGGCCCCTGAGCCCTCACCGCCTGCCTTACATGCAGCTTAAAATTGAGAGTGGGCACTGGTGCCAGAGGAAGACTGGAGTGAACAGACCACCCTCTGGACGCCATTCAGTGTGACAGTAAGTAATGATAGGGTATGATATGATTGAGTGATGCAGGTCATGAGGAGACAGAGGAGTGGAAAACTTCCTGTATCCCAGCAACGCACTCCATCTCAAAGCCCTACGGTATGTTGGTGATGGGAGCGGGGAGCAGTAGGGATGGGAGGAAAGAACCAGGAGTGCAAGGTACCCCCTGTGGAGCCAGCCCCGCTGACCCCCATAGGCACCCTGTCCAGAAACTACCCAGAGCAGGGGGCAGAGAGGCCCGTCCAGCAGGGCCCATGGCCGCAGTGCCACCGCCCCTGCCACAGATCTCGAGGCTCACCAGAACCCACAGCAGAGGAATACACCTTCCCAACATCCAACTACCAAACTACATAAGACAACAGACACCCAGGTCCGCCCGCCCTCCACTTCAATGGTACCTCGTATATGCACCCTGACAGATGGATGACCACATCCCCACCATTTAAAGGGCAAAAGCTTTTTATTGCATGGCAGTCTATCAAGTAATCTACGCGGTATTTGCTGAGGGAGCAAGCTTCCACTTATGGGAACCAGCGTTTGGTCGGGATGACCATAGGATATCTTCTATTCTTTTCTTTGTAGAGCTTTGCATATTATTTTAATGTCTACGCTTAATATGGATATTGATGATAGCTGCAGGCAACACAGGTTTTGCCTGGTTTTATAAAGAAAACCAATGCTGGCAGAAAGTTCATTGGTGGAAGCCGCCTCCATTTTCCTTGGTTTCAGACATCTTGCAGAATGTTGGTGCCAGAATTGCCCAGAATTTTAATAGAATTTTAAGAAGGGAAAAGCCATCTGACCTGGAGCCTTTTATTGGGCATACTGTTCAGGGTTTCCTGAAGTTCATCTGATGTCAATGGAGGCCCAGCTATCGCTGATTGTCTGATAATGAAGAGTTATATTATCAAGAAATTGGTCAATTTCTCTTAGATGGGTTTATCTTGTGAATATAAAGATTTGTAAAAGTCCCTGAAAGTGTTGTTTATTCCCTTCAGGGTCATATACTGTGTCCCCAGTTGTTTTTAACAGCATTATAGTTGTTTTTTCTTTTATTTATTTTTAACTGGTTAGCTAGAATTGACCTGATTTGTTACCACGTTCACCCTTGCCAAAGGAGGTCTCCCCAAGAACAAGTGCACAATCTAGGTGTTCAGAGAGTGCAGTAAAAAAACGTGGAAAAAGGAGGCCAATATCAACATTTGGGACCATATATACTGACACAGTAACTTTTGTTAAATATAGATAATTTAATGATTAGAAATCTATCCTCTGACTATAACTGCATTGACATTAAATTAACATTTTTATGTATAAAATTGCTACCCCCTTGCTTCCAGAGTTGTAACAGGCCAAATGAGAACACATTAGGAAAACCCAGTTGTTTTAAAAATCATCTGCAGCTGTGGCAGGTCCATGAGTCTCTTGTAATAAAACAACATCTGCCTGTAGTTTTAAGCTGGCTAACAGCTTAACCCTTTCTCTGAAGCTAGCTCCCCATTCACATTCCATGTGAGAAACCTTAGTGTGCCCATAGGTGCGTGGTAGCTAGCAAAGGCATCGCCAGATGTTGCGCGGCCATGCCTGATGCTCAAATGAATGAAGCAGGAGTGATATGTAATGACATCGCTGACGCTGGAATGCATATATACATGGTCGTGTCAGTGCAGATATGTAAAGATATATAGGTGTTGTGTGTGTGTGTGAGTAGGAAAGCAGGTGATCGTGGCAGTGAGAGGAAAGAAGTGAGAAAGACATACAAAGGAGCAAGCACGGAGGGATGGGCAAAGAGGACAGAAAATGAGAACATTGTAACAAAGATGAATGCTATGGAGACTGACGTGTATCGTGCTTATGACGTGTTAAAATTACATAGCAATGGGATTTTAAATTGTTAGAGGAGGTTAATGGAGGAGCAAGAGAGAAAGAAGAAAAATAAAATATAACAGATTCTTATCTGGGAGGGTGGGCATGGTAACCAGGAGTGGTATCAGGTCACGTGTAGAGCTGCCCGCCAACGAGAGCCGTCCACGGAGATGGACAGTTGGGGAGCCCCTGGATGAAAACTGTGTCGGGATTGGGGGAACAGAACTTTGCATCGCTTCCAGGAACTTTTGGGAAACTTAATACACGCTTAAAGTCTGTTCCTTTCTTGTGCTCTTGCTGTGACTTTTTCGCCTGCTCCTTCTGCTTAAAGTATCTGGAATTTGGCCGGCCAATAGATGCGGACTCAGGCCTCCAGGCCTCTGTGGCTCCCAGTCATGGACTCTTCGAAACAGATGTTCTCTCTCACGTGTCCTCCAGAAGCTTGTAAGGCCCACGTTGTTTTAAGCAAGAAGCTTTCTAAGGCCCTCTTCGCGGCAGATTCTGAGATGCCTGAAACACCAGGTTATCTCTCATACTACGGCCTGGAGATCATGACAGTCTTTTAATTTTTATTTTCTTTAATTAGCTGGGTCAGCATTCTCAGATAGAGACTGACCCCAGTCCCGTAGTGATGTTGCTGCCAGCAGCGAGAGCCTGCTGCTGGCTGAAATCCACGATTCTTCAGGGATTTAATTCACAGCAGGCTCTGCACTACTTATCGGGGTGACAGGTCACGGCTTGCCGCCCCATGCGGTCCTGGGGCCGGGAGCTTGAGGGCATGGGATCTCCATTGTTCCTGGGCTAGGGGCTTGAAGAAAGAAAGGGCTGGCTGAGGCTGCCTGAGGTGGCTGGAGTTGCGACCCGGTGGTGGGTGGCTGGGAGATGGGCATGGGCTACTGCTGGCCTTGCAGGTGGGTACTGCCCTGGCTCGTGGCTGGGCCTCGCTGGTGTGCTGAATGCGGGTCCATGCACTGGAAAGCCAGCTTTGCTCCTGTGGGCATCTCGCCTGAACCTGGGGTGTAAGCCCCACCGGCATGCCTCCTTCCTGGGCTGGCTGCTTTCGCTGGGCGGCCTGGGGCTCTCAGTGCCTGAGCTCCTTGGGAGTACAGACATGGGACAGGGATGGCCAGGTGTGTGTGTGCTGGCTGTGTGTGTGTGTGGTGTGCCTGCAGACTAGGCACATTGACAGAAGCCACTTGTGGTCGAGGCACCAGTCTTCACCCCCGGAGTTGTGTGACAATGCTTTTGGAGATCTGGCGGTGCCCGGATGCTGTCTCCCAGCTTCCAGGCGACATCCACTTGCCGCAGAGGAGTAGGATGCCTAATTCATCTCTGATTTGAATCATTCTGGCCTGGCGCGCCTGCACCACCCAACCACCAACAACATCACACCCACACACACTCACTCCTCAACTGTCTTTGTTTTTAAACTGCACTTCAGTCATTGCACTAAGGGTCACATCATATCTCAACAACACATTGGCAGGGCTCTTTGAGGGGAGAAATGTGCATAGCTCCTTCCCTTCCATTTTTAAATAAATACACTTGTGACACTTAGGCTTGGGGGACAAGTGGGCGCACTGCTCTTGGAGGTGGTGGTTCTACCTCACACATGACCCCCTGGGCAAGACACTGCACTTAGTTTCATACACATTGTCATACCCAAAACTTCAGGGGGTCTATGTCTCAAACAATATAAAAAAATAATAATAAACAAAAAATACCTGCTCCTGCCAGGGGTGCTGCGGTCCGGCAGACGGAAGCCTAGGCAGGGTTGGCTGCATTCTGGGTGCTGCTGATCTCTGATGGGGTGGCCGGCACTCACGGCCTGGGGGGTTGGTATCCAGTGTATCCATGGCTGGTCCTTGGAGATGTGGGTGGGTGTGTGTGCACGTGTGTGTGCAGTAGCTGTGTGCATGTGCGCACGCCCAGGAGTGAGGGCGGGCTTCTGGATGTTGAGGGAGGCGGAGGGGTAGCTCCTCCTCACCTGGATACTTCCATGGCAGGCTTCCCATGAGAGCTAGCATCTGGTGTTCTCAGGGCTTGATCGATGATGGTCTGCCACCTGGGGGTGTCGGGCGGGCGTGACCTCTCTACCTGGCGGGGCTTCCTGTCTGTGGCAGGGCTCCTGGCCAGGCCCCTGGATCTCATGTTCAGTTCAGTTCTGATGTGGTCGGCCGGCTGCAGGCCCGCAGCGGCTGCTGCCTCTGGTCGGGCCTGCCTGTGCTCACAGGGCTGGTCCATGTCTGGGGTCCTCACCTCTGTGGATGTGTGGCATTCCTGTGGCATGCGTGCCTGGGTCCCTGGCTACAGGATGGAAGGTCCCAGGAACCCGTGGCTTTCAGGTCTTCCTGGATGGTGTCCGCTGATTGTTGTGCCCTTCCACCCTCATTATAAATCATTTTGTGACAGACACAAGACACACAAAGCCAGACACACATATGCAAGCAAGACACACATATATTCATGTGAGTTGACATATAGTACTCTATATGCACACGATCAACACACATGTACTTCTATGCATGTATACACACACAGATATAGACAAACACGCATACCTCTGCATACTCAGGGCACACACACATAAACAACGTAGGATTTTAGTTGTGTTACCATAGTGTTGCCAGTGGTTTGTTTGGAAGGATTTTTATTAGATGCAGAAGAGTGATGTTATTCATGCTACAGTGATGCAGCAGCAGCCCATGAAATTTCACTTTTCCTATCCTTTCCTATTTTTCAGCACTGTTTCTTTTCGCCTTTGTCTTTTCTCCCTCTCTTCCCGTCAGATCTTAAGCTAATTACCAAAACAAACTAAATGGAATGATATAAAAAATACCAAAACAAATAAATGAATGAAGTTGTCCTCCTAAGAGGGAAGTGGTGGCGGCCAAAAAAAAAAAGGAAGTTGTCTTAACTCTCAATTGCTAGATGACTTCATTTGCTAGCTTGTTAACAAAGCTAAATGTTACAACTGCAAACTCAAGGATGTCATCTGCAGTAATTAGGCACATTGACAGGCCACTTGCGTCGAGGGCCCAGTTCCTCACCGGAGTTGTGTGGACAATGCGCTGAGATTCTGCAAAACTGGATTTGTCCCTGTGCTTTCCAGGCGCGTATCACCTCGGTGGTCTGCCACTCTCCAAGAGGAGTAGGGATGCCTAATTCATCCCATTGAATCATTCTTGCTCATGCTACCTTCACCCTCAACAACCACCACCATCACAATCTACACACACTCACTCCCCAACTGTCTGTTTTTTTAAATGTACCTCTCAGTCAATACACTCCATAACACATCATATCTCAACAACATACTGGCAGGTTTGGAGGGTGAATGGCAGCATAGCTCTTCCCTTCCATTTTAAAATACACTTTAGACACTTAGGCTTGGGGGACAAGTGGCACCATGTATTTTGGGGGTGGTGGTTCTAATTATTTATTATTGACCCCACAATATTAATTGCACTTAGATTCATAAGAATATTGTCATACCTAAAACTTGGGGGTTCTATATCTAAAATAAAAATAACAACAAAATAAAATAAAAATAAAATAATTGTTCTGCCAGGGTGTTGGTGTCCGCGGATGTGGGTCAAAGTGTGGGTTGGCTGCATTCTGGGGTGTTGCTGATTCCTGATGGGTAACGCCGCCACGTGCCTGGGGAAGGGTAGATCCAGGGTGATCCGCTGGCTGGTCCCTCGAGATGCGGGGTGTGTGTGCATGTGTGTGTGTGCTGCATGTGTGGCTGTGCGCGCGCCTGTGAGTGAGGATATTTGCTTCTGGATGGTTGGAGGAGGCGGAGGGTAGCTCCTTCCCTGACACTTCCGGTGGCAGGGCTTCCATGAGGGCTGGGGCGCCTGGTGACTCCCAGGCTGCCTGATCTGATGACATCTGCCACCTGGGGTGTGGCCGGGCAGCGTGGACCTCCCTCACCTGCGTGGGGCTCCCCTGGTGTGTGGCAGGCTCCTGGGCCTGGTGGAGGTCTCTGGATCTCATGTTCAGTCCAGTGCCCGCATGGTCGGCCGCTGGCAGGGGCCCGCGGCGCTGCTGCCTCTGGTCGGGGCTCCTGCCTTGTGCCTGTGAGGCTGGTCCATGTTCAGTCCTTCACCCTGGGTGGATGTGCAGCTTGTGGCATCGCGGCCCGGGTTCCCTGCCGCTGAGGGGATAGCCAGTCCCGGTGAACCCCGGCTTTCAGGTCTTCGGAGGGTGGTCTGGCATGATTGTTGTGCCTTCCACCCCTCATTATAAATCATTTTGCACAGACACGCACACACAGTCAGACACACATGCGCGCAGCACACATACATGGCTCATGTGGGCTGACATAGGCACGTATAAGCACATTTAATCAACACAATATGTACTTTATATGCATGTATACACACAGATATAGACAAACATTTTGAGTCTCTTGCAGGCGGCTCGAAAAATACACACAACATAAACAAACGAGATTGCAGGCAGATCTTTGTTGTGTTACCATAGTGTTGCCAGTGGGTTTGTTTGTGTTGGATTTTGTTTTTCAGATGGCAGTTGGTGCGGACGCCATACTTCTGCCAAGGTGATGCAGCAGCAGCCCCATGAAATTACCTTTCCTTATCCTTTTCCCTATTTCTTTCAGCACTGTGCTTCTTGTCTTTTCTCCTTCCTTTCCCCCGTCAGATCTAAGTTAATTACTGAAACAAACCAATGAATGATATAAAAATAAACAAAAACAAAAAAAATAAATAAATAAAGTTGTCCTCCTAAGATAGGGAAGGTATAAAAAAAAGGGTTCTAACTCTCACCGCTAGATGACTTATTCAGCTTGCTAACGTGCTAACTACTACATCTTGCAACTCATGAGTCAAGCCCAAGAGGCTCGGAACATGTCCCAGCTCACGCCATCCAGCTGCCTTGCAGCTGCAATCCCACACAGACTAGCAGCGCCTCCCTCATGACCGATCACACCAAAGCTTGAGCAGACCTTTGGTATGAGGAAAATGGTGGAATGGGCTTGATTTCTGAAAGCTGGCTGAGAAGAGACTTCATAAGCCTGCTTGCATGGTATAAACAGTGGTCCAGTATGTTAGCCCTCTGTCGTGCTGTAAGGTGCTGATAAAAGATCATATAACTTGTCTGAGATTTGCCTTACAGTCCTTCACAATGAGTTGCATCCAAAAGTTTGAGCTGACTGCACACAACACATCATGCAGTTCAGATAGAGCTGTACCTGTGTCCGCGATGGGTGGGATGTAGAGCGCCGTGGCAATGACCAAGGTGAACTTGTGAGGCAGGTAGAAAGGGCGATACTATACCAGATATTCTAGATATATGTAGCAGCGGCTGAGAGAGTAGAAACACTCAGTCGCACCACTTGTTAATGCTGATCAGAAACACACTCTCCACCTTTAGCTTTGTTGGACTCCGCCGTTCTGTCCATGCGGAACACAGAGAATGAGTCAGATGGCGTTAGGGCTCGGTCCAGCACGGTGGGGTCAGCCATGCTTCAGTAAAGCACAGAATGTTACAATCCCTCATGCCGCGTGTTGAAAGTACTTTTGGCCAGCAGATCGGCCCAGCTTGTTATCCAGTGACTCAACATTAGCCAGCAGGATGCTCTCGTAGTATGCGGAGCTCGCCTTCATTCTGTTGTGGACAACGCCATGTCGGGCGCGCTTTTTGTTCTATGCCAGGTCAGCTGGCGCAGCCCATTGTTGACGCCCCGAGCCACCAGTATCTCAGACGCCACGACGGGTCAGGCTCAAAAGGTTGAAATTATGAGGAATTTATTTGCTATATCCAGTAAGGCGAGTACTGTCATAGGTAACTAACCCTGACAGACTTTTGGCACCAGGAGAGTAGTAAAACAACAACAACAAAAACAAGCACAGTCTGGACGGAGCGGTCGGAAGGCGTCTGGACGTGGCCACGCCATCTTGGATGAGGGAGTTCCATGTCTAGAAGGCAGCTTCTCTTGGCTATGTTGCTGGTCCTGAGGTAGTGGAAATGGATGAAGCAGCGTTCTCTCTTTAAAATTTCTGAGGGCCCAGAGCCCCCAGCACAGAGAAGTCTCCAATTCAAGTCCCAGACAGGTAAGGTTGCATCGACGCATCGCCCCAGCACTGCTTCCTGCAAGCAGCCACCACCCAAACTTCTTGAGAAAGGTTGCTTTCTGACATTTTCAATACATTTCTTTCAAAGTATGACACTATTTTCATCTGCTGGACTGTGTTTAGGGTGAGGCCCCTTAAAGAGCAGGCATTGGAAAAATGTGTTGATGGTGTATGTTAAGCTGTTCTTGTGGCTATAAGTGTGAAGGCATTCTTCAAATGAAGTCAGTCATTTTTCTGACGGATATATTTACTGGACATAAACATAGAGTGGTTCCATGAGAAGAGAGGGCTGAAAATGCAAAAGATGCCATGAAAAGAAGCAAAGCTAATAGTCATCTAAAAGGATAGCAACATTAAGTCATGGAAACATGACTTTTTTCTGCACACAGAATGCCATGAAGCCAAGACGCTGGAGGTGAAGTGGGCTTGTGACTCTAAAAGAGTCTAAAAAGAGAAGCGAAAATTATACTAATTGGTTGTCTTTTAATAGAGATATCTGTTTTAACAGATATCACACAAACAAAGCATCACCAAGACAGGTTTCAGACAGTTTTCTCTAGAAAGTTATCTTTGATGTGAATATGGAACAGATTCATGCAAGACTGGAGCAAAATTTTAATCATTTTATTTAATCTAGTTCAGCCCTTGGTATAAAAATTAATATTATTTTATACCAACATCATGACTTCTCACCTTCAGTTCTCATTTCAGGTCTCATTTTTAAAAAATAAACCACAACGGGAGTGGAATAAAACAAACGCTACGACTGTCTCCATGGCGCCAATAATGTGCTTGGTAAAAGTTATCACCTCATAGATTGATATTTTACTGAAAAGTATTTGCCAGTGATGCATTGGCGATCAGCTTTTAGGCCTCTAATGGTAGATAGAGTACAGGATGTTGTGGCGTTGATATTAACATGTTTTTTGGCCAAACAGGAAGTCAAGAAGAATGAGAATGAGATGAGAATACCCTTGTAAATTCTCAAGTTATGACGACAGTACAGAAGGTGAGTGAAGTTCACAGCCCACTTCCTTTATATTCAAGATCAGACCATAAATTAGTGTAGAGATTACCGTCCGGTTACAGAGCCGATATTCGCACATTGTAAACCGCACATTTTAAATATGGACTAATTTTCACAATTCATTCTCCAACTCGTCCTGCAAGTTTACTGTTTTTGAGGACTGATGTCTTCTGAAATGTCAGGACGTATTGCCAACTATTCTCCTGTTACTGGCAGTAAGTCTTTTTTCGCCTTCACAGTTTCGTTACACCTTGAGCATCTCATCTTCCTAACTTCAAGGATTAAAGGTCTTGCTCCAGCGCTTGGTGGTGCCAGTAGTGCCTAGAATAGGATAAAGTCGGACTTGAAAATCTTTCATGTACAGAATGAGCTCCATTAATGGACATTTTAAGTGGGAAATGTTACACATCCGCCCCTTTTACAGTTTTAATGTTTTAGGTTATCACTTTCTTCCTTTATACCTCACTACACAACATGTTGTACTTGTGTCTGTGACAAATGAAGAATCTTGAATTTAAATGAAAGAGATTAAATGTAAAAGCTAAAAATATGTATTTTTTAACTACAATGTAAAATATAAGATTCATTAATTTCCTTATAGATTATCAGCAGCATCAGCAGCATGTGGTCACTAGTGATGGGAAGTTCGACTCATTTAACTGATTCGATTTCTGTCCGTTGTAATGAATCGATTCTAAAATCGATTCTATGATTCACTTTTTTTTTCGTCTTTTTTTGCACCTGATCTTATAATAAATCGAACGGTGTCTCAAAGTTACATTATTTTACTGAAAGATGGCGCTGATGTTCAACAAAAATGTTCAGCATGACTATTCACAATAAAAAAAAAACTAAATATAAAAAGCAGAAAGGGTGTCGATGCTGAATAAACACACGTGTATAAATAGTTCTTATTTTCTTTACTTAAGCCAAATTCATGTGCATGAGTATCAAGGACTACATCACATTTAACAACAACTGCAATATTACCAATACAATCACACATATACAATGAGCATGAGTAAACCTGCATACGTTGTTGTATAAACGTCAAAGTTAATAAATATCTTAGTTTTTTGATTAAAGACATATAGTTTTATTATAGGCTACAGAAACGCAATAATTTACTGTTTATTTTATTCCTTTTAACAGCGTAACTGCATTTCCGCAGTAAACGCTGCGAGGGCTCTTGGGATGGATTCAAGTCAAAACCGTTAAGTTCCATTCGTTCATCGAACGGGTTCTCGGGGAGTTGGTGAGACCATATATCAGCAACCGAGTCTCACGATGAATCAGACGCTCGGTCGTTCGGGTGTTCTCGGAACATATCAGGACGTGAAGGAACACTATGACTTAGAGGACAGACGTGGAAAA
>JAVGVS010001322.1:0-24524 GCA_032718565.1 Distichodus sexfasciatus
ATATCATAACACATCTTTACATTAAGATGTGAAACAATACCACTAACGATTCTCAACCAAAGCTCTATGTATCCTCCTGGTGACTGGTGTCTGGAAGTGAAGCATATCCTTCAGAAAATGTATGTAACCACTGGGACACCTTCATCTCTGACTGTTTTAAGACATGTTCATCTGGCCCGGAATACACTGATTCTAAGAAAAAAGAGACAATAACAACTAAATCAGCAAATAGCAGTATCAGCCACCAATATACTAGAACCTTGTGTAATCCACTATCTATAACCTAATATACCATATCTTTATACACATAAGCTTTTGCAAGATGTCCAAACCACAATGGTTACTGACCACATCTGTGCTCACTCAGCAGTTCCATGATTTTGCCCAGCAGGGCTTCTTTTCGCCTGTTCCACTCCTGATCAAACACCTCTTTTATCTGGTCTTTGAGTGTCAAGACATCTTTGTCCTCATGTTGACCTGTTCCTACATGTTTGTGGAGACAAAGAAGCACACATTAACATTGATTTTTACAGAATATCTGTAAAAATCTAAATGCTATAATGTAACAAACCACTGGGGTGCTTTGCTTACCACAGGAACTTCCCTCTGTTTGAGAATCTTCCTTTTCCTTGATATTCTCAGGTACTGCAAGTAACATCAACGATTTTAATATCTACTGTAACAGAAATGATTTAGCAATGTAAGTAAAATAAATGAGAGTATTATGTAGAAACTCACAATAGGGAGGGACATCAATACTTGCATCCCCCCTTGCTTTTATATCTTCCTTTATCTTTGAAACCTTTTGTAAAAGTTCTTTGTCTCTTCTTCTCCATTCTTTGTCAACTACTTGGACAATATTCTGTAAATCATCGTCAGGGCCAAAGTCTGTCTGTGTGTCTGCACCACTTTGACTTGTAGTAATTCCACTAAATTCTGGTGTGCTCATTTGAAACAAGCTGTTTGTAGACACCATGTCATCAATCTTTTCCAGCAGCTCTGTGACCTGACCACGGTCCTCTCTCTTCTCATTGTTGAACACATGATATCTAGACCCACATTTCTCAGTCACCCATTGGAGGGCATCACCTTCGCTCTCAATGTGCTGCTCTATGGTCAAATCTCCAAGTATGTCACCCCATGTGAAAAGCACAATGGTGTGTCTCCAGACATATTCTCCAAGCAGGTTCATGTTCTCCTGAATTACGTTTCTTTGTTCCTGCTTGAATGATGTGTCTGCAGGAATCACCAAGAGTATGCAGTGAGGGGAGTTCAAGGGCTGTGATACACCCTTAATAAATTCAGACTTTTTCCATGCTGGAGTGTACTGAGAGGGAAAGTATTTAAACCAGCTTGGTGTGTTAATCACTGTTATTTGTCTGCCATCCACTTCACCCTGACCAATTTGAAATGAAACAGTAGGTTCATCAGTACGAAACACTTCTTTGTTAAAGATGGTGTTCCCAGCTGACCTCTTCCCAGCAATTACCCAGCCCACCAATGCAATCCTCAGTCCTGTTGGAAAAACAAAATTAAAGACTACAAAGAAAAAAAAACATGTAATTTGCAAACAGAAGATTCACACATTTATTCACTTACCCTCTTTTTTAACATTTTGCCTCTGTTTCTGTACATTTAACCTTCTGTTTTCTGCTTTTGCGTTCACATTCAGCCTCCAGTCTGAAGCTTCCTGCAATATTATTGCCTCAACTTGAAAGCAAGCTCCATTTTTGACTTGCACTATATCATCAATCTTCTCCAGAAGTTGTGCAACCCGAGATCCATTACCTTTTACTACGCTGTCAAAGACATGATATCTGTTTTGACACTTTTCTATCAGCTTCTGTAAGGCTTCCCCTTCTGTTCTGATGTGCTCTTCTATTGTTTTGTCCCTCAGAAAATGACCTTTAGTGAACACGACAAGTGTGTGTTTCCAGATCTGATCACCAAGCAGTCCAAGATGATCCTCTGCAGCTTTTTTATGTTTCTCTGTGAACGGAATGCCAGTCTCAATGGCCAGCAGGACTATATGAGGTCCTGGCTTGCACAAAGAAATTCCTCGAACTAGCTCTTTTTTAAGAAAATCTGGAGTGTCACTCAAGGGAAAATGCTTCCACCAGCCAGGAGTGTCAACCAAAGTTAAGTCTCTTCCGCACACACTTCCTTGTAGCTTCTTGCACTGAGCAGTCCTCACCCCAGTCGGAAGGAGTTTTTTTCCAAAAACAGCATTGATTAGGCAACTCTTCCCAGCAAACTTTCCTCCGAACACCACAACACGTAACTCTATAAGTAAAACAATTAAATAAACTGGTAAACCAACGGAGAAGGAGATTTCATGCAGCATGTTGAAAAAAGCACAAACTTCGCTTTCTTTTCCTTAAACAGCATTTAAATGCCAACATGCCCAAATTCACTCAGTTTCAACCATCAGTTGATTACTTAAGTATTTTCTTCACTAATTATACATTTACTTAAACTTTAAGCAGAATTCTGCTATCTTTCTGTGCACATTCTTTTTATTACTGTAGACGTTAACTATATTATACTCAATAAAAAATCCTGCACATTTTAAGGAATACTGTATTGCACAATTTTCTTTAAAATTAATCAATTCATTCAACATTTAATTTTACATCAATAATCATCATAGAGAACCTGCCATGTAATTAGTTTATGGGACCAGTGTTTTTACAATGAACAGTCAACCACAATAGGTTATTTTAGAGAATCCACTTCTTATTAAGACATTGTGAAAAGCAAAAACTCTCATTCTTAGAAAAATTCCACTTACCCGTAGATGTCCAACTTTGTGCCATTATTCCATACAGCCTCGAGGAAGATATTCAGGCTTAATCATTTTAATTAACAACCAGCATAAGATGTATGATGATCTGGATGAAGTAAGTTTATACAAATGTGTTATTCAAAATTAAGTAGACCTTGACCCCATATGTTTGAGGAAAATGCTATATAAATGTAACTAATAATAATGAGTGTGTTCAAACATGCACAAAGTAACAATACTTAACATTAAACAAGATTAAAATTATACTAGAAGAACACAGTTTTTGCTGTGGCAAAACTAAAATGAGGGCATACTTAAGTACAGTAGGCCCGGATTTCGAACCAGCGACCTTCTGATTAATGATGAGTAATTATGGGAGCTATGATTAAGTTAATATTCAACCAAGTCAAAGTTTTCTTGAGCAAGCTGGCAACATTTCCAGAAGGCCATACCATTATCATGAAGAAAAAATATCATTTTAACAATAAATTACAGAAGGTAAGAATGGCAACCCACCAAAACCATTCATATTCATAAACGACTGCGCACTCATTTTTAGTACATCCGCCATTTTGTTCTCAATAAAAGTGAAACCAAGAAAAAAAACCCAAATGAAAACACAAATAAAAATACAGACCAAATTAAAATGTAAGCATGTTATTTAGTTTCAAGAAGTGACGTTAGTACAGCTGTAGATTCTGTAGGTGAGTGTAAATCACACTGCACTACTAAATAATCGTTCAAAAAAGGTGCATCTTGCAAACGAAAGTGACTTGATGCCGTTTAGTATTAAACACATTTCACAATACAACTGTTCACGTTTCATACGATCAAATTATACTTGTATATCTGGCAATAAGAGTAAAACATACATACAGGCAATGTTTTCGCTGGAAAATCATCTGGTGGGTGGAACAAGTAACTTACATGAGGAAGTTGCAAGGTAATAGTTCGAACAACGGAGGAAACTACAAAGTCCGACACATCGCTGCCCGGCGCAAGTGTTTTCCGAAACAACATTCGCAAAATCTGCGGTTAAGTTGTGCAGTTCGGACTACAGCTCCCGAGCTAGAAGCTTACTTCCTGGTTTTTACTTAAACGATCGATTAAAAAAAAAACACACACACAAAAAAAGAAAACAAAAAACAAGAACAGCCCATTCATATGGAAGCCCATTTCCACACATCCATCCCTATACGGCACGTGTCACCATATAACCTTGCTCCAAATGAAGACAGAATAATGGAAGTGTGATGGATTTTACTCGATTTAATTTAATTTAATTTAATTCATTTATATTCAATCACATTCAATTATATTCATTCAATCATAGTCTTACAGTATAAGTAGTTTGTAGACACCTCATATGTATGCATTTTCTGAGACCTATTTTCAGGGAGCCTCTCATCTTTCTCCTCTATTCCCCAGTTGTCCCTGGTACATTCCTAACCTAACCAGTCCCTTGCCCTTATATCCTGTCCCCCCAAATCTATATATCCTGTCACCCTTAACTTACCAGGAGTAGCCTTGCTTTTTACCATTTCCCCTAGTAACGAATATCTTAACAAGACAGAATAACAACATAAAATAGACCCTCTTGCTAGGAGTCTCCAACGGGCGTCCTTGGGGCCCCGGAGGACTAGATAAAAAGGTACATTCTTGGGTGCGAGTTTTAGAGAGAGTTTGGACATAGAGAGAGAAACACTGACCGGTCGAATGAACATCTTGTAAGAACATCGTTACTCTTTTCTGTAAATAAAACCTTCAAGAACTCTCCGCCTCATCACTGGCACTTCAATTCTCAAACCTGACGTCATTCCCCAACAGTCGTATATTGTGACGTCATTCGCGCAAATATATTCAGTCTTATAATTTCAACTCAGTTCTCAGTCATTTAGCCCTACATAACTTACTGCTTGGAATCGGAATACGTGAAATCTGTTAAATTTACAGGTACAATATTGTTCCTTGTTTGTATCATAAGAGTATTAACACAGTCTAGCCTCTAATTTAGAAAAGCAAGTTGCTGGGTCAGAGCATCTGGTGAATATCGTAATTGTACACATAATATTAACCACAATTAAATTACGTTCTGCAGCGTTTTGAAGGAGGTAGTGCAGTGGTTAGCGTTTCCGCCTCACAGCGAGAAGATCCTGGGCTCGAGCCCCGGAGACGGCCGTAAAGCCTTTCTGTGTGGAGTTTGCATGCTCTTCCAGTGTTCGCGTGGGTTTTCTCCGGGTACTGCAGTTTCCTCCCACAGTCCAAAGGCATGCACTATAGGTTAATTGGTGACTCAAAATTGGTCCCGTAGAGTGTGAATGTGATTGTGTGCGCGCTGCGGTGTGTTGGCGCCTGCCCAGGGTTGTTCCCCGCCTGGCGCCCGTAGGTTCCCGGGATAGGCTCGGTCCCTCCGCGACCCCAGTTGGGATTCAGATAATGAATGAATAAAAGAGTTTTGAAGAAATCTTAAAGGGAACGCACTATTAAAAGTCCCCATAAGTTACCATTGACTGTTAGCAACATCATCCTGAATGAGCGAACTGTTCCTTTAAATGGGCGATGCAAACGTAGCAAATATTACTGTACCACATAAATTATTTTTTGTGTTTGCATCATGTTTTAATGACTGTCAGTGGACAATTTATTTTGCAGACAATATGCTAATACAGCGTGTTATTCAGCCAATGCGCGATTTGGCACGTAGGATTGATCTCAAACCGCCCGAAATGGCTCCCGACCTCTCTTCGTTGCAATACAACCCGGAATCACGCCCTATGTAGTTCACCACCTGCGAAATAGGCACCCTAAAAGGCCGAATGACTCCCTATTTGGCATTTAGATACTCGTACACTTATTCAAGCACTACTCATGCAACATTTATTAAGACTCTTATCCAAAGATACAGATTCTAATAATGAAGTTAAGTTTCCTAATTTAGTAAAAACGCATTTTTAATGAATTTAAGCATGTAGGTTAAAGTAATAAATAAATAAATAAATAAATATGAAAATGTAATTTTCCAAACTATGCATTATATATAAAGATGTTCTAAAAGACATGACAATATTGTCATTTTAATTGTTTATAGCTTTTTATAATGCTGTTTATATATACAATATGCATGTTCGTTTCTATGAATTTTATATCCCATGCACTTCGAAGGGAGGAGGGAGTTCGTCCTATGCGGTTTGAGACGCGGTAGAGTTTTTTTTTTCTCCTCCCGTTTCCGTTCTGAATGCTCTCGTTCCCGCCATCATCGCGTGTCTGAGCGCAGCACCGCGGACTTCAGCAGCACAACATTGGGCCGCCGCATGCCGGCAAAACACAGTCCACCGCGGTTTCAAACTATTTGGGAGAATTTTTGCTTTTCCAGAGGTTACTTTGCATTTCTTTGTCCTTTTGGCGCAGGTATGTCCTTCTTGCCTTTTGTTTTTACCAAGCCTGTAGAATTATTTTCTTCCAATTTGCTCGCAAGCAAATGAAGTCAGCTAGCCTAGCTAGTTAGCTCCATGCAGTTCTGTCTGTATTAGGGCCTCGGTGTTTGGGGCTGACGCACTCATTTTGACGCTTTACTTAAAAATGACGTGCCTGTGCTGTGTGTGTGGAGTTTGTTGTTGTTTATTGTTATGCTAAGCGGATAGCTATTCGTGCGCGCATGGTGTGGCTAAGCAGTGGCTAATTAGCGCTCCATGTATGGTGTGCAATATTAGTAACTTTACGCAGATAACGTTCAGTATAGTTACTTCTTCTAGTTCTTTGGGGTACTTTCTGAGGGTGGATGTATTTATTATTCTCTTTTTATTCTGACTGTAGTAGTTTAACATAACTCACACGTTCCCTCCATGACTCCTGGAGTCTACTGTACTAGCAGGACGCAGTTAGCCTGTTAGCAAGTTAGCCAGCTAGCGCCGCTGCTGAACGCATAACGGTATATACTTGCTTTATTTTTTAGACGGAATAGATGCAGTTTCCTCGTTCTGCCCGTGTGACAGTAGATCGGCAAACTTCTCGCACATCAGAACTTATAGTTTTCAGTGCAGCTTCTAGGCGAGAGTGAATAAGCGCATCTCGGTCAGTTCGACTCAAGTCAGTTTTGCTCATTTGTAACTCTGCCCACAGTTCACACGAAAACGTTTAACTTAACGCATTCTTGATGATAACTACTCAGGACAGACATCAAGATGCACGAGTAGGTTGCCATTACTATTATTTTTCCCCTTTATTTTTGCTTTGATTTAAGATTTCTTTGTCACAAACCTAGTAAAATAAGTGCAGCAGCATGCAGTGAAAAGAAACCCATATTCTCTTCCAAACCCGAGAAAGAAAGAAATTAAGCGAAAATATCGAATTAAAATAAACGTGCAAGAAAGTACTTAGATTTATATTTATTATGACGCTATTTTGTGTAAAATTGCCAAATGCATTTTAATTTGTATTGTTGATTAGCCCTTGTCATAATTTCTTAAAGTGTATTTAAGCATCGTTTCAGCTCGCAATGCCTTCGTTGGTACTGAATTTGAACGACTTGATTAAATGTCATATTTTTCGTTTTGTATTGCATGTTATAACTGGATTGTTATAAGCGTCATTGAGACGGGTTCCCCTCATTCTCTCTTCCTCTCCATTGTTAGGGCTTTTGTCCGCTGCTCTGGCCTCATCTGTTCTTCGTCAATAGCATTTAAAAGCCCCAAACTTGAGCGCCTTGTCCGGTTGACGCACCGATGGCTGTTGCAGTGCCCAAGTTGCCCAGCGGGGGCACTGTCCGCATTCGCCTCACCAGCCTAGATTTGGGCACAACCAAATGGAAGGAGGGAGTATTTGAGATCCACGAGAGAGACAACAAAGTTAATCTGGTGTTGAAATTCAACAGTGGTGGAGCCCCCAAAAATTTCCAGGTCTGTAAACATTCTTTAAACTAGACACAAGCGTCCACATGAAGCAGATTAGTACTATTACTTTTATGTTTATTGCATTTAGCAAAAAGTTTTTATCCAGAGCAACTGGATAAAGGTGTATTTGGATATGCTACTATCTCTTGGTCTGGAGGTGAATATCACGCCACTAGGCCACCCACCATCCCAGATCATGTTTGATGTATTGTAAATGTATTGCAATTAATGTTGAATTGTTTCTTCTTGCCATTACAGTTAAACCATAACGTGAAAAATGTTGTTTTGGGAACGATGCACAGCCGGTTGTCGTTGTCACTAAAGGACTCGAGTGTTGTCATTTTTGAGAGAATGCCTGCAATGGTTGCAAAAAAAATGAAGGACTACCTTGAAACCATAAAACAAGGGAAACAAACAGGTATGATTTACATTTATATTTAATGCAATATGGGGTTAAGGGTCATGCTCAGGGGCCCAATGGTTGAGAGGCGAGTATCTTAACCGCTAAACGACCACCAGCCCCACACAGTATTTCATTAATTGAATAAACTAAAACATTGCTTAGGAACACCGTATTGTTATACATTGTATTATTTAATATAATTATTAATTAAGAAAATCATTCATTCATTCAGCTCTTAAGGCAAACCAGGGAAGTGCCAGTTTTGGCTTAGTACTTGGGAACCGACCAACACAAAACGATCCAGGCTTGTCTTCGTCAGAAAAACAGGTAACATACACTGATGATGTCTAAAGGTAAAAAAGTCTCTGTTTGCATGGAGTTTTGACATCACCTCCCCTTGGTTTATGCCGCTAAGACAACGCCAAGACGCTCAAGTCTGGACAACAGAGAAGAGAGTTCACCTCGAAAGCCACTTGGAAGCCCCAGCCGAGTGACGTCTACACCTGTGCGCAGTGGCCTCTCTGAGAACAGGCATGTAATTAACAAATTATTTGCTGGAGCAATTTGTCCAGATTGACAATTGATAGGAATGAGTGGCACAACACACAGAGTTGTTTTGTTTAGGACATAAACATATTCTGCATTTTGAGAGCTCATGATTTTTTTGCAGTTGAACTATATGATTCATGTTTTCCACAGGAATGAGAAGAGGAAGCGATTGATAAAGTCAGATACAGATATGACTGAAGACTACCCCAAAGAGAATGACTCTTCTAGGTATTCAGCACTTTGATTTGTTTAGGGAAATTATAGCTTAGAACACAGTTTTTATGAATTCTGAATGAGGCGTCTATTAATCTAATTCTGAATGAGGTTTCTATAAATCTGAATTTTTTATACACTATTTTTGTTATTCTTTCTTGAATCCTGTACATCCTCAGTTTATTATGCTGGTTGTTTTTCCTAATAACGAGTTTTTCTGTCTAGCAACAACAAAGCTTTTTCAGACCCTGCCAGAAAGTATCTTCTTAGTTGCAAAGAGAAGCTGAAACAGTCAGAAGAGAACAGGGCTTCAGGTTGGTTATACTTTCGGTTAGAACATTTCACTTTACTAGTTTGTTCTGATGTATTTTTAAGTCAATTCTTCTGTCTAATGCTCAGCAGCACCTCTTACATCTGCACCACTTCAACCATCATCCTTCTATGGCAGTAGAACTGGAACTAAAGATTACACACATTCGTTCTTGGACAGGTAATATTGTAAAGCTTTTGTTATTCTACTTCATTTTATGTACTGAAATCTTTGACCAGCCTGTAAATACTGCTGTACTAAATTTATGGTTGTTACTAGCTAGTTTCAATATCAGTAGGAATTGTTCACAGCAAATAGCTTAATTTTCTGTTAAAGGCCCACTAGTACAAGCCAGTCCCCCTCTGCCAAGAGAAGCTTGATACCACCCAGTCACTCCACCCCGTTTAAAAAAGCCCGTCCATCTCTGGAATATGGAGGCTGGAATAAACAGAGACCCTCCACCCTTACCCAGCCTCAACCCCCTCTTCAAGGGTAAGAATCCTACCACTCTTTTGCTCTTCTTAATTTGTTTGTTTGTAACCATAATACATTTGTTCCTGCTTTAAATAGATTCTCCAACCTGGGAAACACCTGCTACATGAATGCCATACTGCAGTCGCTTTTCAGTCTACCCTCTTTTTCAAATGACCTATTAAAACAGGGGATCCCGTGGAGGAGAGTTCCCATCAATGCTCTTTTGAGGTACAGTGCTATCACAGTCTTGTCTGTTTTCATTTACGGAACAATGAAAATCATGATGTAATCTCTCTTGTTGATTTTTATCAATCAGACGTTTTGCTCATCTGCTAGCCAAAAAAGACATTTCATCTCCCGAGGTGAAGAAAGATTTACTGAGGCGAGTTAAAAATGCCATCTCCTCTACAGCAGAGCGTTTCTCTGGGTACATGCAAAATGTAAGAGCAAAATGTCACTTCTGAACAAAAACTTTAAATATAATTATATTACATTTGCGGGTTGTGTTTTAAAATACAGTGGCTTACTACTCTGCTTTCAGGATGCCCATGAGTTTTTGAGTCAGTGTTTGGATCAGCTGAAGGAGGACGTGGAGAAGGTTAATAAGAGTTGTAAGGGCGAGTCCTCAGGGTGGGACGAGCCTCAGGGTCCACGGCCAACAGATGAGATGGACACCTCACGCATATACACCTGCCCTGTTACTGTCAACATGGAGTTTGAAGTGCAGCATACAATCACTTGTAAAAGGTGGGATGTGTCGATGCATATTAGCTTTTTTGTTTTAAAAGGAAAGTGTTGATGACCTCTGTGGGCTTTGCCCAATTGTACTAAATTCATTCTGATTGTTGATGGTTTGCAATGTTAAAAAAAAAATCTGTTGCTCTTTCCACATGAAATTCAGCTGTGGGGAGATTGTGACAAAGCGAGAACAATTCAATAATCTTTCCATTGACCTGCCACGAAGAAAGAAAACACTCCCTCTGAGATCCATCCAGGACTCACTGGATCTTTTTTTCAGGGTAGGCTTACATGCAGATATTAAAAAAAAAATACAGTTTGACCTCTTATGTTTTGCAAAGCAGTGATTATAATTTTCTTCTATTTAAAAACATTAAAAACTCTTTTTGTCATTTAGTTTAATTCTGACTTAATTGTGAAATATTTTAGCATCTTTGGGTGTTGTTGAGTATCCTTATAATGTTTCCTTAAAGCACATTAAGAAATTGACATTAAATACGGTCTCCTCCTAGATGGAAGAAATTGAGTATTCATGTGAGAAGTGTAATGGGAAAGCTGCTACAGTCACGCACAAATTCAGCAGACTTCCTAGGTAAAGTATGCCACATTATCTACTTTTCATTTATCACCTCTATATTAAACTGACCCTCCCCTTCACATTTTCTCTTTGTCATTTAGGGTGTTGATTCTTCATCTAAAGCGGTACAGTTACAACACACAGCTGTCTCTGAACAGCAAGCTGGGCCAGCAGGTCCTGATCCCTAAATACCTCACCCTGCTCTCCCACTGCACAGAGAACACACGCCCGCCCCTCAGCCTGGGCTGGAGTGCCCACTCAGCCTTGTGAGTCTTCTCATCATTTACTCTAGTAGCTGCAAACAGCAGTGACTTGCAGTCCTGGCAAATGTTTTTGTGTTGTATACTTAAGGCTTTTGGTGAATCTAATTAGCCTAAAATCTTGTATTCACCAAGCTCTGTTTTTGTCCCAGCTTGTCCTGGCCTCTCTTCACTGTCCTTATGTCATTACAGGTCCAGAACACTGAAAACATCCCAGTCTGTGAACGCCTCAGTGCTGCGGTAAGAGGAAAGAAACATAAGACATTGCCTTATCTTTTTGCATAATATTTCACTAAAATGCAAAGTAAGGAGGGAGTTACATTTAAATGTTTTTTTTTTTTTTTTTAATCATTGTATACAGGAAAAGTTCGGCAAAGTCTGAAAACTCGGCTACTATCTTATGTGACTCTGATGAAGAGGAACTTACCAGGAAAGGAAGCAGCACAAATCGGTTGCACGAATCTCTCCAAGAAGATGACAAGATTGAGGAGGTGAGCAGATTGTGGGGATGATGAGATACATTCATTTTGATTCGGCGTCTAGGGCCTAAGAAAAAAAGCGGTTTGGTTCCGGTTTCTGACCGACCCTGGCAATTTATGTGCGACCCAAATTTATTTTATGAGCTTGGGGAAGAAATAATACAAATTAAATAAATCCACAAATAAAAAGTTTGAGCGACCTGTAATTATGTTTTTGTACAGCACCCCTCCATCCTGTGTAGGGATGAGCACATTCTCTTTTTTAATATTCATTGGGCGGGTCGTCCTTTTACTGATAGCCAAACCACAGTTTACGGTTCCAAACAGATACAAACTGCATACACAACAGCGAAGGGGGCAAACTACGTCTTCGATGACTAGGGAAGCTGGCTCCGCCAGCAGCAGCACAGCAATCGTCCCGAAAATCTTTAGCCAAGTGTGATGCAAGATGCTTTGTCCTCCACTGAATAGCAGCTCTCCATAACTTAGCCACTTAGCAATGCTGCATGGTCGTTCACAAAGACAATTGTTGTCGTCACTTACAAAGGTCCGTGTACTTTTTGGTATTTGAAATTTCGTTTCAGAAAATATCATTTAAAAAAGAAAAAGACACACTTATTTAATTCTCAACTTCCAGAGGAAAAATGAAAAACGCAACAGTTATTTTTTCCTTTTGTCCTTTCGCACATCAGAAAAGACGCAAGAAACAAGAACGAGAAAACGCCCTTTATTTATTTAGTCTGAACCGGAGGTTTTTGTAGGTCAATAACCTGGACTGCGTTAACGTTGGGTTAATGTTGGACATTCGTTTGATATTCGCCATTGTCTCCTTTTTATTACAAAACAAAGCACAGAATTTCAAACAAATCATTAGGATACTGAGCAGAACAAGGAAATCACCACACCACAACCCCAATTTTTTAGCAAGTCGCGCGATTATAATGTTTAATTTCATTAAATACTCCGGCTGTCCCTCGCGATACATGTAATGGCGCAATCTATGGTCGCGGTCGTTTCAGTGTCGCAGCGTTAGGGGATCATCACAAAATTACACAACTGTGTTTAAACAAATCCATTCTGTTCTAAGGCCGCTTGCCCTGATGAACTCAATCTGATTTTAAAGTACGTAGGTGAACACGACAAGGCTGATTTTTAAATAATTTCAGTCCTTTAATTTATCATTTTTACTATGAATTTTTTTTAATTTTTATAGAATTTTTTGAATTGAAAGCAGTTTGAGGTCACTAGTAGGGGTGGGCGATATATCGAATATACTCGATGTATCTTGGCTTGTTCCACGTGTGATGTAGTAAATGACTATATCGTGACCATTGAGTATAAATCCTAACGTTATTGTTAAACAGACAGCATGTACTTCGCTTTCGAATTTTGCTTTTCTGCCCCGTCAAAGCAGACAGCTCGCTCCCCCGCTCATCCAGAAAACTCCTAGCGCACCGACCCAAGACCAAACCTTTTTTTTCTTAGACCTAGTGGTGATTTGGTAGATGCATTTTTGCATTTTAATACATTGCATTGAGGCTAGTGTTTAGTCATTATGCCATAACTGGCTTCTTTATGAGTTCTTGTGTTTTATATGGGGTTTTCATCTCTTGTGCAGGTTCGCCAAGGTGGCCAAGTGGACCAGTCCGAATTTACTGGCATGAATGATGATGAAATGTTGGCTGCTGTTCTTGAAATGAGTCGCCATGATGCTGGTCTCTCAGCACCCCTTGACGATGAACCAACCAGCAGCCCTGACACTGGGTTTGGAGATACAGATGCTCAGGAACTAACTCAGCATTTGGACCTGCTGGAGGGAGACAAACCATCTGGAGGTACCGCGAGAGCAGTGGGATGCTCAGTGATTATAGACGGGGCATTATTTTCGAATAGGTTGATATCAGTAAAGCTAGGTTTGAGGTGCTTTTCACACTTAAACATGTGTTAATAGCTCTTATTTACTTGTTTGCAGACAATGACTTTTTGCAGTCTGTTGGTATTTGATGCATTACACTAGGTTTCAGTACATTGTTCTTGGGTTTTGCATTGGTTTGGGAAAAAAACTGCTACTAAATTTATTCTAGCATTTAGTCTAGTCTTGCATCATCAGGCTGCATGCACAATTTCTTTTGGTGTGAACTGATTAATATAAAATTGGATTACTTAATACATGGCCAAATATTTGTCAATATTTGGTAAATATTTGAATAATGTGTACAGTAATGGATAAGTGAAATTTTCAAATGTTTTAAATATTAACAATATTTTAAAGCTCAGTGTCTGGTTTTGGAATGGGTTTTAACAGATTCCTGTGGCTAGATTGTTTGTCCTTTATGAATGTTTTGAATTGTGTGTGTGTGTGGGTGGGTGCAACTCTCAGATGTGCTGGGCTCACTGGACTTGACCATGGATGAGAATAAAGAAAACCAGACCCCAGAGGCAGCTCAGGGTGAGCTGGACTGGGTGCAACAGTACAGTTTGGACCAGGAACGTGAAGAGCAGGAGCTGCAGCAGGCCCTCGCCCAGAGCCTACAGGAACAGGTAGGACTTTTTACCTTCCCCACTACATTATTTTATCTTGGACAAAATACCTTAGAATTCTGATGAAGCAAACACTGATTTGGGACATTGGATGTTGATACATAAATTAATATTCAAAAAAGTTATTTAATGATAAAATCTTGCATGTACAGGAGGCAAGAGAGATGAGAGAGGATGATGATCTGAAGAGAGCCACAGAGCTCAGCTTACAAGGTAGGTAGATGAGTTTATCAGAAGATGTTAATCTTTATCCTTTTCTTTATTGAATTTTTAAACTTTTGATGGCTTGTCATGCAGAGTTCAACAACTCCCTTCCTGAGTTGCTATACTCTGATGAAGACTCTGGCAATGAGGATGCTCTAGACATGGAGTACACTGAGGCAGAGGCTGAAGAGCTTAAAAGAAATGCTGAGGTATGTCTGTACTGTGCAGTTTCCCTTCTACTTGCAGTACATATTTACAAGGATGTAGCTTGTGCATAGGAAATATGTTTATATTGTCTCTTCATGGTCTGTCCTTCAGAGTGGAGAACTTGCTAACTCTTTCAGACTCATCAGTGTGGTCAGTCACATTGGGACTAGCTCTTCATCAGGTGTGTCTCTTTTGCTATGTGTACAGCATAGTTTAAAGACAAAGTCAATCTTTGCATAACTTACTAATGTCCCCTTCTTTCAGGTCACTACATAAGTGATGTTTATGATATGAAGAAGCAGTCCTGGCTCACCTACAATGATTTGGATGTGTCCCGTACACAAGAGTCCACTGTTCAGCGGGACAGAGACAGGAGTGGATATATATTCTTCTACATACACAAGTAAGCTTTTTACATGTCTGTGTGGTTTTGATACTGGTCAGTATATTTTTTCAACTATTACAGAATGATTCCTGATGGTCCATTCACTGTTTAAATATGGTTTTGTGTGGGTTTGGCACTAGATTTTAAATGGTGTGAATTGCAAAATGGCAACCCAATTTAGTTTGTTAAACATTCAAATGAGGATAAAACTTTGCTCAGACAAAAGAAAACAAGAAGCTGTGTGACAATGCTGTCTGTTTTTGTTTGTGATGGCATCTGTTCTCTTCATAGGAATGTGTTTGAGGAGCTGTCAGAGACAGAGCGGTTGGGAGTAAGCGCTGACAGCAGTCGCACAGTCCTGCAGCCTTTATAAGAGCTTGTGCCCACTGCTAGCTGCTGTGACGGGTCTTTGTGATGAACGGTTGAGCTGAGTCTAGGGTAGAAGTAACACGTCTGTCCAATACTACTGATCACCGTCCACACACATGCTCACCTACTTAACGCACTTTTACTTTCTTTTTTTGTTTGTTTTCCTGTTAAGAAATGGCGTCTCTGTTTCTAGAGTAGACTTCAGTATTGATGTTCTCTAAGCTCATGTAGATATAAAAGTTTATGAGAAAAGGCAAACAAAATAAATAAACATACTGAATTAATTTTGGCTTTCTAAAGGGTGTGGATTTCAGCCTTAAGACATTTGTTCTATTTTTTCAATTCTTCCTGTTTGCTTATTGTTGACTTGAAAAGTTACTCGATGGAATAAGCTTTTAATACATTTAGAACAAATGTCTGAGGTCAGGGAGTGCTGGTCCCTTCAAGTTGGTTCTTTTTCAGCTTTTTTCCAAAATTCTTTATGCTCTATTGAATATAAAGATTTATTCTTATATGTTTAAAGGTGATATGGGGCGTTAGTGTCATGTTTGATATGCAGATAAAAGTGTGGTGCAATATTTACTTTGCCAGTTGGCTTTTATGTCTGTCCTATAGCGATGATTTTGGGTGGGGAAAAATTAAATTTCTATTTGAGGCTTTACTGATGACTGTTTATTTTAAATATTTTATAATTATACTCTAAGAAGCTAAATGATTAGTGCAACTTTTTTTTTAAATGAAGCAGTTGTGATCCTCTGCTACACAGCTAGTGTAGTGTCATTCCTCCCTATAAAGCTTTGTTGTGGAGGTTGCACAGGCATCGTGTAGGTTGTCGTCCCTCAGTATGAGGCCAGACTCGAGTTAGAGAAGCTGTTCCAGAGTGACTTGCTTCCTGTGAGGTCAGATGATGTGAATATTTATTTTGTGACCTTGTTCATTTTTCTGTAAGCCACTCTGCTTGTATTGTCTCTTGTTTTAATATGTTCAGTACTTGCATCTCCTGAGCTTATTTACTCTTTTGTTTTCACTTTTTTCTGTTTTGTCCTCTTGATTGCATTAATAAGAGTGAGCAAATAATGAACTATTGTGTTTTAAGAAACAGTTCTCAAAAAACAGTGATACTTTAGTTCATTAGTATTCATTCTGACTTCCTAAAGTGCATTTTAAAATAAAATTTATTTAGAAAAAGAAAATACAGACTTTGCTTCAGTGTTGATTAGTAAATTAGACATTTTGGTGATAGTTTCCCAGTCCTTCCTGCATCTTGTCAACTTTCTTGTGTGATTCTTTTTGTTAGAGGCTCAAGATGATGGCCGGTCAGCCTGTTGAACTCGCTCAGAATGTAGCTTTCTTTCTGCAACATCTGTTCACAGAACAAGTCCATCATTTAATAGTTGTCTGCCCACACATCTGTTACTGACTGCCTGAAATTCAGTCATCGACGGCTTTCTCAGCATACTATTTAACCAACTTGGTATTGAGGTAATATTTGATGGTCAGAAAGTAGCTTTATTAATAAGAAAAAAAATCTTAAGTTAGGTGCATTGTGCACTGAGTTTTGTTTCCGTTTAAACTTCTAGTGATATAGAATGAATGAACTGCCAGCCAAGACTGTCACTTTTATACAAGTACATGTAGTTGAAATGTGCCCTGATTCAGCAGTGAGACTGCACTGAATGTTAAATCAATAGAAGCTTAGTCCAAAATAAAATATATACAGGAAAATCTCAAGATAATCATAAACATCTGTACATTGTGATGCTAGAGAGAGTATGTAATGTAAAGTGTGATGTGCTAAGGTTTGGTTTATGAAAAAAAAGGGAAGTGACGCATACCAACGACTTGAGGTGCCTGCTACTAGCATATAACTTAAACAATATAGAAGCACTGCACACTGGCTCCATGAACTACAGTGATTTTATTGAACCGGAATTAAGTTTTGGCTTATAAGGAGCCAGAGAGTACAGCACTTCTATATTGTTTTAAAGGTTTGGTATATGTACATAAGTTCCACAAAAGCAGGTTTGTGACTAATCAGCTTATTTAAAAGTTGAAAATTGAAAAGCTCCTCTGAAAAGTTGAAAAGCTCCTCTGTCGCTCCATTTTGGCTTTACTGCTTCTAAAGGCAGACACTCGGGGAAAAATTCAGTCCATACCTCATCCCACTCCTCCTCCGTCTCATGTCTGTACCCAAGCAAGTGGCAGATTCCATGTGCAGTCACAACCTGTGATAGAAAAATAAAAACTGTAACATAGATGATGCACAGTTACACTGTCAGGTATTACACTCAAATGTGACTTACTGCTAGAGTTCCATGAAAATCACAAGAAGACTCTTTACACTGTTGCATCACATACTCTACTCCCAAGAAAATATCTCCTAGATTGTACTCATCCCTATGCAGGGCGCACGGCAGCTTTCCAGGTCTCAGGTCCTTAGGAGAAGAGGATCCTTTTTATTGGATATGTTTAAAAATGTGAACAGCAAAACCGCAGGATGGCGCTTGAGACGCGGAGTTACTTTTTCAATTACACCAAAAAGGACTTTTAGAGTACGGTTTGCTGTCTTTTACCTCATAAAAGGGGAACGACAACACATCAGTCGGGGTGTTCTTCTTCCTGTAGATGTTGTTGATTCGCTGAATCCTTCGATTATCCACACAAATTACGCTCATGTCGAATTTTTGAACCCCCAAAATATGCCGCAATGTCTCCACGTCTTTGCGTAGTCTGGCCCGGCGGACTGGAACGATGTTTTGGAGATTTCGCAGAACTACACCCATAATCGAAAAAAACCGATTTTCAAGAGCAACAACTTGTAATCGTGCAAAGGTGAATGAATCGAAGCCGGTGATGTTAGCAGTAGCTAATGTTACCGTGTGTCCGATCCATGCTCACAAGGTGACTAACTGAAAAGACCATACAGTTTCTGTCGGAGGACATTGACAATAAATATATTCTTAGATAATAATATTTCTCCGTGAAATCAGACGTGTTTAGGCGTCTGTGTTCACTGCATTGAATTAACACTACACGTGAGCGTGCAACCGGCATATATTTGATTCTGTAAGCGGAACGTCACTCAACTCAGTGCTTGTTTCCCTCAGGGACATTAAAAATAAAGGACCGGAACTTCTTTCAGAGTTGCCAGATGTGTCGAAAATCCCTGTACTCTCTTGCTTCAGCGAATTAATTGTTGTCAAACCAGCATATGGCAACCGTGAGACTGATTCAGGGTAAAAAGTGTGTTAGAAGCTGCCTACGTGCTGCTACGTGCCACATATGCACTTCTGTACAAATAAAAGTAGAACTGCACCATTTATCCTGTTAACACCATATTCATCGCTGCAATGCAGTACGTGCAAAGTAAGACAAATAATACAGTATTTAACCAACTTGATATTGCTGTAATATTCACTTACAGTATGTGCAGTGAGATCAGTTTACAGTTTGAACCTCTAGTGATATAAAATGCATGAATTGCCAGGCAAGAATCTGTCCCTCCATTCTCGCTGCTTAATGCAACAGGAACAGTTTGATATTTTATTTTAGGGTTCTTGTGTAAGGTTTGAGAATGGTTTTGTTTGAGTATGATTTACACTAAAAAGGGCATTTTAAAATTCTTTACTGTTTAAAATAATCATCTATCGAGAAACACCTCCCTATCATCATTCTAAAATGATTAATTCTATAGAAATTGAGATTTAATTATTGTTCAATTATTTAACAAAAACACATGAACTGTTTATGCAATATATAATATAAATATATCAATTCATATACAATATATATGTATTCAGAAAAAAAAAATGTTTATTTTCTCCAATAATATTTAGCCATGATAAAAATGGACCTCCTAAATTTCATGGAAAAGTTTGCCTATGATAAATATATCTAGATCTGTCATACTGTATATGATGTAACGTCAGACTGGTCCAAAGGTCATCTTACTCATGAGCAAGTCTATAAAGTTGTTAGTACAAACGAGTTTACTCACTAGAGAAGTCGCAGATCCTGGAGCAGTTACCTTAAATTCTGTTGTAAGTTGCATGTTAAAAATCATTGCATTTGTTTAACTTGACACTGAGAATTTAGATGTAAAAGCTTGAAGTGTTAGATGGAATATTAAAGTTTCTTTACCCAACAAATTACTGAATTGAACAGCAAGAATGAGTGCAGCATTGGAGGTTTCCAGAAATGCAAAGATTGTGGTGGTGGGTGCAGGACTTGCAGGACTGGCTGCAGTGGAATCTCTGGCCCAGGCTGGATTTCAGCACATCACCATCCTTGAAGCTAATGAGCGAGTAGGAGGTCGAGTTCATACCACCAGACCATTCAGCAATAATATCATTGAACTTGGGGCCAACTGGATCCACGGACAGGACGGTAACCCCCTTTTCCAGCTAGCCAAAGAACGGGATTTGCTGGTAGAAACTATATCAGCAAGTAAAGTGATGTGTTTGCCCCATTCTGTAACTCCACGTGATTACTTTTTCAAGGAAGATGGGAACCAGCTTCCGACGGACATTATTGATCAAGTTTGCTCTTATTTTAGTAAACTCACTTCCAAGGCCTTTGAATCTGAGCTGGAAGACAAACATCGAGCCCTAAGTCTGGGCAATTATCTTGATGTTGCTTTTACTGAGTCACCTTTAGCTGCTTCAGAAGATGCACAGAGAATTTTTGAGTGGTGCAAGAGGAGTGAGTGCACAGATGAGGCCAGTTCTTCTTTATATGAAGTGTCTGCTTCCCAAATTGGCTATTACATAGCTCTTGAGGGAGGCTTTTTTAACTCTTTGGGTCCTGAGGGTTACCAGGCAATTTTAGATATTCTTCTGAAAAGTCTGCCCCCAGGAACCATCCAGATCAATAAAGCAGTGAAGTGCATTGAGTGGGACTTGAAGGAAAAATCACAGATCTCAGAGGACATGAAAATGAACCATTCAGTACGAGTGATTTGTGAGAATAACCAAGTCTTTGAAGCAGACCATGTGATTGTAACTGTATCTCTGGGTGTTTTGAAAGAAACAGCAG
Organism: Distichodus sexfasciatus; assembly: GCA_032718565.1. Lineage (NCBI taxonomy): Eukaryota > Metazoa > Chordata > Actinopteri > Characiformes > Distichodontidae > Distichodus > Distichodus sexfasciatus. The sequence goes on from JAVGVS010001322.1 coordinate 20,418, forward strand.
GAACCATGTTTAAACCCTCCTTACCAAAATCAAAGATGGATGCTATCCAAAGACTTGGCTTTGGTACCGTAGACAAGATCTTTCTGTGTTTTAGTGAGAAGTTTTGGCCAGAAGACTGTGCTGGTATCCAGCTTGTGTGGAATGAGGGACCTGAAGATAAGATTGTCTATTGCTCTCAGACTGATGAAGCAGCCTGGAAAAAGACGTGGTATAAGAAGATCTGTGGCTTTGACACAGTGGCCCGTCACCCTACAGTGCTGTGTGGCTGGATTACAGGCCGAGAGGCTTTACATATGGAGACACTTAAAGACAGTGAAGTGGGAGATACATGTGTGAGGTAAGACAGGTTCTATTGTGTCTTATTTTTTACTTTAAGTTGGTGCTTTTATTTTGAGTGGTACAAACTATACTTCTTTTTTCAAGATTGCTCAGATCATTTACTGGATGGGCCGTTCCTGATGTGTCCAAAGTTCTGATCTCCAGGTGGGGCCATGACCCTCGTGTCCTTGGATCCTATACGTTTGTTCCTCATATGGTGAATGGGGTGAAGGAGCATGAGGCGTTAGCTGCTCCTATTCCTCTTCAAAACAGAACTCCAGAGAGCAAGGTATTGCTTTTTGTTTTTCCCTAGTCAGATTTTGTTATTGCTTGTCATTATCCTTTGTTTTGCTTACCTGAATTAAATGCAATTCAGCATCTCACCAGTGTCATTAAGCTAATGGTTTGCCTCCTCAGCCTTTGCAGGTCCTTTTTGCAGGTGAAGCCACTCATGTAAATTTCTACACCACCACCCATGGAGCCTACCTCACTGGAGTCAGAGAAGCTCAGAGACTCATAAACCACTACTCTGATAAGACATCTTATCTATAGGGAGCAGCATATACACCCTGTTTTCATTCTTCAAATAGAGTAGGTTGTTAAGACAATAATTAACAGAACACGTAAGCCTGACATTGCAATTTTCAGGGACATTTGCTGATTGTGATAACTAATATTTGAAGTATGTTTCTCTTTTATATAAAAAAAAGAAAACAACATATGCAGCTCTTTTATCTTCTAAAACAATGCTTTCAGTTTCAAGCACTGCATAACTCTGATTGATAAAACAATCCAGTATTGTTAAAACATGATTACTCTTGCACAAGACATGACTAACGATATTACAATCACTGCTTATCTGGAACCTAAAATAGTTTCAGTGAACTAGTCTGTTATGTTTTCTAAAGTAACAGTGAATTTAATAAACAAGTTCTTATATATAAAAAGTAGTTGATTTTTGTTTCTTGCATCAATGCATTAATATGATTTACTACAAATTTGATTGAATGTGTATTTTCACTACAAATGATTGCTAATGTCTATTGAATATTTAATTAGTTTTGAAAATTTACACTATATTATATATTTACATGTGACACATTAGTCAGCATGACTTTAAAAGTGTAAAACAGATCCTGTGTAAAGGGTTGCTGCAGGATATTACTTTTTCGTTTTCGTTCTGCTTGTCGTTCAGACTCCAATCCAGGAATCCACTCCACAACTCAGAACAGACATTCAGGTGTGAGATCAGGAATACCTGAGTTCTAGTCTAGTTATTTTTGCCAGGAGACCAAACCCCGACCTGTTGAACTCGATTTCGGACGAGTTTTGTATGTTGTTTTGGATTTGTACGCCTCGCTAAATGCATTTGCTGGACTCGAACCCTCCCCTTTTCTTGACGACAATTCTGGTGTGTACCTTGTTAAAATAAGCAGCTTTGTTTGGAACTCCGTGCTTGGGTTCGTCTGATTTAGGTTTGCCAGCTGTCCCTGTATTATCTGAGACGTCCCGAATTTCAAACTCAGAATTCTGGGTGCACTGACAGAAAACACTACTAGAAGAGGTTACTCGTGTTCTCCAAGGTGATTGGGCTGCAGGTGAAACCACGACAACTTTTGAAAGAAAAGAAAAAAAACTGCCTCTTCATCGTCTTGTTGTCATGGTGTAATTTTGTTGGATCATTCTCAACTTTGCAGTTACGCTAATTTTCAAGTAGTATGATAGTGGGGTTTGCACTGTTATAATTACATGACAACAGTATTGCTGAGTAAGGTAATTTAAGATAATTTATTTTTCATGAAGATAGTTATAAGTTTTGGTAAACAAGAATTTTGAACCTGGTTCATTCAGACCTCTCTTCAGGTAGTCTTAGGCAAATAAAAAATGTATAAATAATAATGTAATAAAATAAACTTTGTCTATACAGGCAATGTGTGCATGTAATAAGTCACTACTACAAGACTGTTAGCAGCTCCATTAATGACCGGCCAATGTTTATTTCAATCAAAAACTGTCCACTTAAAACCCGATGGCTTAAAATAGTAGTAGGTATATAAGCTATAGTATTTCTATACATATACATAGGATTCGGCCCCCTCCGAGTCACTCACTAAACTGATGGTTGTGCGAGTCACTTAAGTCAGTATTGCCAAATCGCCAGCTGAATCGCTTATTTTTCATAGAAGAAAGTATACGTGGCTTGTGATGAGAATGAATGTACTTTCAAATAAATGACGAAGTATCACGACAAGAGTGGCAAATATTTATTTTCAAGTGGCACTAGAGGAAGTTAACCGGCGGGTTCGCTCATGACTGTATGTGGTTTGGTGAGCGCTAACCCACGCTTCAGATTCGGTTGTATGTTTCCGGATCTAGAGGAAGTTAACCGACAGATTCCCTCATGAATGTGTGTGCTTCGCACCGCGCTACTGATTCGACTGACACGATTCCCGTGGTCTACAAAAAGGGTTCAACTTTGTAGGAAGATCTTATGGTCCCTCATTTTAATGTGCTGGTACAAACGAACTGTAAGTTATCATGTTTTAGCAGCTATACTTGTTACTATGGCTGTATTGATTATGTAATGGATTAGAAATGATTATAAGATGTTTGTACCTGATGGGCTTTATATTTTAGTCTTGGTGTGGATGGATTCGGGTTAATGGAGACCTCAGATTCGTGACTCGTGAGATATTTAATGAATCAGTGTGATTCACCCAGGTGAGTCATGAATTGCCTGGCTCTACATATACCCCAGAGGACCAGGCATTCACTGCAAACTACACATTAACTTTTACAACCAAACAAAATCCAATGTCTAAAGGAAAGCTCATGCTATTGATATAGTGACCATGTTGACATAATGGCATTGGCTATTGAATTGCCTTAATTTGCTGAAAACATTCAAAGGTTCCAAAGGTCTGCCTCGTCTCTACTTAAACAGGTTTCAGTCCAGCATAAAAGCACAACGTCAGATTATGAACTGCTGAGAACAAAATAGATCACATTTGCCGTTGACAAGCAATTTATGAGTGAGTAGCATTTTGTTTGAGTAGCAAGTGTCTTTATACTTTCTTACATGCATAGCAGATTCTAAAACAGCATACACTTTGACTTCTTATCAATCTGATCATTGTACTCATTAGGTAAATAGCAAAGATGAGTGCTTCACCCGTGGTGTCCAGAGATGCCAAAATTGTGATTGTGGGTGCAGGATTTGCAGGTTTGAGTGCAGCATCCTCTCTGGTTCAGGCTGGTTTTACACAGGTTAAGATCCTTGAGGCAAATGAACAAGTCGGAGGTAGAGTGTGCACAACCAAACCATTCACAGAGAATATTATTGAACTTGGTGCCAATTGGATTCATGGACAGAAAGGAAACCCTCTTTTCCAACTAGCAAAAAAATACCATTTGTTAGCTGAAGAAACTCTGAAAGACAGTTCTGAGAATTCTCGAGATTACTTTTTTACACAAGATGGCAAGCACCTTGATGATAAACTGGCTGACCAGGTCACTGCCCTCTTTAAGAAAATCACTTCTAATGCCTTTGAGTCAGAATTGGAGGCAAAGTACAGAGTCACAAGTTTGGGGGATTACCTCGATCTCTTCTATGCTAAATCTCCATTAGCATCTTCAAAAGGAGGAGCGAGGATTTTTGAGTGGTGCAAGAGGAATGAATGTACAGATGAGGCAAGTTCATCCCTCTTTGAAGTATCTGCATCTCCGATTAGTGAGTACATTGAGTTGGATGGAGAATTTTACAATACTCTCGGTCCTGGGGGCTACCAA
>JAVGVS010001323.1:0-24490 GCA_032718565.1 Distichodus sexfasciatus
GAGAGAGAGAGGGAGATGTAGCGAAATAACATGGAGAGAAAAGAGAGGGAAAGAAATAGAGAGGAAGAGGAAGAGAGAAAAATAAAGATGTAAAGAATGTAAAGAACTAACATAGACACAACATTAAAAGAGAGAAGAGAGAGATATATGTAGAGAAGTGATAGAGATAGAAAGTATAATAAGAGAAAGAGAGAGGGTTTCTTCTGTCACGCCAAGTGAGAAACAGAGAAATCTGCCTTTGAAGTTGACTGTCGCCGTAGCACTCACAGACGCTTGGTGCGGTCGCGGCTACGTTTGCATTTACGCTAGCCTACGCTGCATTCACAGCCACACGGATAGCCTACCTGCGTTAGGTTAACAGGAACTCGGGAGACCAAGATGGATTCTGGAGAAATATCTTCACGCTAGTCAACCAGTGGATTTACTGTAAATATTGAAGTAGAGCGGTCAAAACAGAAACTTTTAACATTCTGCTGGAATTGAATTCCTCACCTCAAGAAAGTCACGTTTTTAGGATGGAAAGGGTAAGTTTTTCAGCCAAATTTATTCACAACAGTACAGTATAGACCTTCCACTGTTTCAAAACACTAAAAACAAAAAATCCAACATTTTACCCCACGCAACATATACGGTCGTTTTTCTTGGAAACCTCCGTTGCGACAAGCGACTGGTTTTGTCGTGCAGAGTCACAAATGATAAACACACACACACACAGTCATGCAAGTCTTCCTCTTATTAATCATACCAATTAGATCACACTGCTGCATACGAGTAGAATATTAGATGTATTATATACTGTGTTAGGAAACCGGGGAAAACCGACACGAACACGGGGAGAGCACACAGGAAGACTCCACAGCTGACCAGGGGATTGAAGCCAAGACCTTTTTGCTGTGATATATAATAAATACACAGTATATTACATTAACAATACATTACATTAATTATCTGTTTTTGATACAAGTTATTAGAAATGGCCCACTTTAACAGGCACAAAGTTGTCAACGCCACTGGTTGTGGACGCTTTGCTCAAACTATTTTTGGAGTTTGCAAGGTTACAAAGCTGGTTCTTCATTGGTGCTCTGGAGAACCTTTTTATGATGTACTGTTTGATGCAATGTTTCATAGTAATAAATAAGTAATTGATAACTCAACTCAGTTAAGTTTTACCAAACACTACATCTGAACAAATTATTACATATTGCACATATGAACAAATTTATTCAGAGCCTATCCTGTGAACCTACGAGGCCAAGGCGGTGACCAGCGCTGGGCACACACACTCACACAATCATGGTTCTGGGTTAGAACCAAGGGGTAAAAGGGTCTTTGTAGAACCAAAGAAGGTTCCCCTATGGCATAACTGTGAAGAACCACTTTTGGTTCTAATATTTTTTAAGAATGTAGGTACACAATGAAAGAGCAGTGTCACTGACAAGGTCACACGGTCATATACTTATATATTCACCACCGAGCGAAGCTGTGAAATCAGTAACTGGGGACGAGTCGACACGTGTGTGGCAAGAAATGGCCTACGGTTTTGATGTTTGTGTTTATATATATACTTTTCCTTCTTAATAAACCTCAACACTGCATGTTTGTGCCCTATATACTCACGCATGTACAGGGCCCTACGTGCTGTTCCATTTCCTTACAAGATATGACTCAACGATCTCATCTAATTACATACGCACAAAGCAGTGAGGTCAGCTTAAAGTTACACACACACACACAAACCTGCAAGTCACCCCTCATCAATCATACTAATTAGATTCCACTTCTGCATATCAGTAAAAAAAAAAAAAGGTAAAACCCACTGCGGTTTGAAGAACACACATTAAAATAAAAACAAAATTACCTTTATATATAATGTCAGCTTCCACTTTTTTTTTACATTTCAGAAATGTCCCACTTTCATCTCACACTCAAAAAACAAATACATTTGACGTTCCACACTAATACTGTGGACTGTGATGCAAGACTTGACAGCAGATTAACACAGAGAGAGAGGAACTCTCTCTCTCTCTCTCTCTCTCTCTCTCACACACACACACACACAACACACACACACCACACACACACACAAACAATCTTTCCACTGCGTATTATTTGCTTACCCATCTCAGCAGGCTGTGCTGTAATGTGCTGTAATTATTCCTGATTGTCAGAGAGAGAAGTCAGACGTAAATGTTCATTTAATTACAACAGAGCAGACAGAGGAGAGAGAGAGGGAGTGAAGAGAGAGAGAGAGTGAAGAGAGAGAGTAAAGAGGGAGTGAAGAGAGAGAGAGAGTGAAGAGAGAGAGAGAGAGAGGGAGAGTGAGACCTGAGGCTGTGAATGAATGAGGCGTGAAGCTCTCTGCAGGAGATCGCAGCCTGTTTGATTTCTTCGCCTCTAAGGAAAACGTGGCCTTTAAAAAACGCGAGACCTTCCACCCGTCTTATAAGCGCGGTTACACAAGCCCGGTGCCAAAGGTCCTCTCACAACCTGCTGCACAATTACACTCCTCCGTTCAAAGGTTAAGCTGAAAGATGGAGGATGTGGCCCTTCTAGGAGTATAGTATAAATTGAACCGATACAACTTTCGATACCGATGCCGATACTTGGGCTTTGGGTATCGGCCGATCTCGAGTACCGATTTTTTTTTTGGTACCTTTACAGCCCTAAGAGAATGTGGGGCGTTTGTCTATACCCTTGTTTTAGGCTTATTATAGTGTGTTTGTGTAGAAGTTAACCATACATGCCTTATGTTGTTGTGATTAGGACATAAGCACAGTGTCTGTTTTATGACAGTTTTTATTATGCACAGACATTCTATGGCTTGGTACTATGAAGAAAAATGATAAATAATGCATCTTTCCATCTTTATTTTTTACTCTCTAACACTATAGAATGTAAAAAACCTTTTTACGATTACTTGACTCATTTTGGCCCGCACCTCATTTTTGACATGATGGCGTTCCACATGAGAGTCGTTTGGCATGATGGCGTTCCACACAATAACGTTACAAACTAATGCCTCGAAATAAACAATAAAAACATAGAGTAAACGGCTGTATTGTGAGTAGAACGCTGGTTGTTTTTGTTATTTATTAGCTAAAATGTAAAATATCTCTGTAATAAAGGGGAAGATTTGACTGAACTGAAACGTTCTAGCGAATATCGGACTTCCCTGTAACAAACACAACAAAAAAGGTGGTGTTGTTAAGGAAATTAAACAGTATAATCATGTGATTTGCTTTTGGGGTTGTAGTGTGTTGCGCTGCTTGTTCTGCTCATTGTCATATCAATACGTATAAATCAGCACGAATATCGAACGAATTGAGCGTGCAAATTGTAGTAAAACCTAAAATTTTCAGATCGGCTCCATGCCACGATATCTGAGTTGGCTATTTGAGTTGTTATCAGACTGATATTTAATCCATGTATCGTATCGGTGCATCCCCAGTATAAATACCTATTAAATATCTCTCTACATATATATATATTCATAATTGAGATTAAGTCATAATACTGTCACGGCTCCTCTGGACTTTGGCCGGACAGTGGTCCCTCGGACCCGGTAAAGCGGCATTAGCTGCCGCTATTTAAGTCCTTTTGTTTAGTTCTGTTCTCTGGTTGCACTTTCAGTGCCGTTCCTGTTTCTAGTCCACCTTGTGTGTCTTCGGTTAGCCTTAGCTTTCCCCCGTTAGCTTGCTCCCCACTTTTCTGTGTTTCTGTGTCTGCACTGCGCGTCCTCGCGAGTAGTTCACTCTCTGTCTAGAGCGCACCCCACTTCCGTATATGTTGTCTGCACTACATGCTCCCCTCCTAGTAGGCTAGTGTCTGTTTAGAGCACACCCTCGCTTATTATTACTTTCACCTGCGTCATTATTACAAAGCCACCTGCGTGTGGCTTTATTTATCCCAGTTCAACCTGTGCCTCCCCGAGTCTGTATGCCTTGTGACGTGTGGTTTGGATTACGTTTGGTTTTGGTCCTGGTTTGAGTAATCATCTTTCACCCTTGTTTCTTGTGGTTTTCCCCAGGCTCGTGTCTCCCAGCAAACCCCTCCCGATCAGGCTGCCGTGTTTTTCCTGAGTCTGGATCGCTTCTGTTTCACCTCGTGGGTCTTAGAGCTGCAGGATGTCGCTCTTTCTGTTTCCCCATGAAGGATTTCCCCTGTCACCCACATCGTAAGCTGGGAACACGAGCCCCATCTTTAGTTTGTTACTTTGTTCCTGTATGATTTTTGTTCACGTATTTTTGCCTCTGTTTTTGCCCTGCCTGTTTTTCCCCAAAACCCCTTTTTTTGGTCTGCCTGCAGCAGTGTCCTCAACTCCCTTTCCTATCACACCATGACAAATACAAGTAAAACGTGTGGTGAAATGTGAACCCTGATCATTCTTGAAAAACTGAAATAGAAATTAGAACTGACAACAACTTAATCTATTAATTTGCACAGTTTTAGGAACAATCAGAGCATATTTCTAAGTGAGTGATAATTTAATAACAGAAAAAATAATGAAAATGACAGGTGTGGTTCACGTCGGTTACAGATATGCAAAGAGGCTCATGGGCTTTCGAATCACATCGAATTTGGTGGTTTTGTGAAGAACGTCGGCCGCGCAGTAACGCGTCTAAATGGGGGAAAAAATGTACTGAAAAATGGATAGAACTCACAAACGAGTGTAAGTATTAAAAATGTGTGTATAAGCACCCCACACCCCTATAGGGGGCACATTTTAGAGTTTCTAGCACAAAAACTGTAGGAGGAGCAGCGGTTAAAAAAGTCTTTGCATCACAGTGCAATCCTGGCAGCTGTGAGATGGAGTCGGAGATGGAAATAAGAATTTAAGGCCGTATTTATTAGAACTTAAGACTCTGAAAAGCAAAACGAACTGAACGTATACATTTAAGTGTGATTTCTACAAACTGAAAATCAACACACTGTCTGCATCCAAAACCATATTCTGATTTGATGCAAAAAAATTAAAATTCAAATTTTTCATATTACTGTTAACATTATGTTTTGATTTTTTAACATGTATTCACTATTAGTTTTCTCTGTAGTTTGTTGTGTAGCTACCTACTGTATTCCGACAATAGCTTGGCTGTAAATCAGATAATTTCAATCATAAACAGCTTTAAATGTCATTTCCGAATCGTCCTCCTCCTCCATCACGGAAATCCTCCTCACAAATTACAGCTCCCCAAAGGCCACATGTGGAAGAGGGTCGCGCCACCCGGTGGAGCTTATGGCATGACATTCCAAACATAAAATCGGAGTGTCGTTTTTAAAATGATTATTTTGCACCCTCCGGCGTGTAATCAGAGTGTTGAAGGGCGTAAATTAGATGGCATTTCAATTACACAGGGACGCAAGGAGCAGGGGTGACCTCGGTGCCAGACGGCCAGACACGGTGTTTATCTTAATTAAAAAGCTGTAGGGACAATTGGGGGAGGGAAACGCCTGTCCCAAAAACGGAGGAAAATCAAAGATGATTTGTGCACAGAATTAAGGGGTTGCAGAGAGAAAAAAATAACTGGGAAAATGAGGGAAGATTTCGTCCTCAACTGATCATATCATATCCTATCATATCTTGATGAAAGTTACTTTACTTAATACTCACAATACTACAAATATACACAAAAGTAGAAGTAGGAGTACAATTATTATTTTTAGTATATTATTTAGTATGCACAGGAGTGCAAAATACTTATTTAGTATGCATAAGAGCATAAAATACTTGTTATTTAGCATGCATAAGAGCATAAAATACTTATTATTTAGTATGCATAAGAGCGTAAAATACTTGTTATTTAGTATGCATAAGAGTGGAAAATACTTATTATTTTGTATACATAAGAGTGTAGAATACTTATTATTTAGTATGCATAAGAGCATAAAATACTTGTTATTTAGCAAGCACAAGAGCCTAAAATACTTATTATTTAGTATGTATAAGAGCATAAAATACTTATTATTTAGTATGCATAAGAGTGTAAGATACTTATTATTTAGTATGCACAGGAGTGCAAAATACTTGTTATTTAGTATGCATAGGAGTGCAAAATACTTATTAAGTATGCATAGGAGTGCAAAATACTTGTTATTTAGTATGCACAGGAGTGCAAAATACTTGTTATTTAGTGTGCATAAGAGTGATAAATACATCTTATCTAGTATGCATACTTTTTTTAACAATGAATGCATGACACAAGGCACTTCTAAAATTCCTATCGGAGAATAAAAAAGACAAAAAGCAAGCACATGGCAGATATGATTGCGTTTGTCTTTCATCACCCTCCTCCCGTTCACCGCCTGCCCTTTGGCTCAGAGAGGTCTGCGACTGATGTTGATGGTGACACGTCAGTAAGAATTACTAAAATAAGATTAAACCTCGCCTGTGTCTCTCACCTCTCATCGTCACTAAAATCACTTCCCATAATGCCTTACTGCACCGCTGAGAGGACGAAGACACACATCAGATACACTCGTCTCACGGCATTTTTCATTCCCACTTTCCCAAGGCAGTCAGCTCAGATCCTGCTGTTGTGCCATAAGCTTCTTATTATGTCAGTATGTTAGGGGTGTAACGATACATCAATCTCTGCCGATACGTTGATCAAAACGATCCAAAATGGAAACACTGTACATATTGTCATACTGAAGAGTATTTTTATTAAAAGAGGAGACTGGGCCTCGTTCACCGACGGCTCCTTGGTTGAAAGAAGAAATTTGTTCTTTAAACCCACTTATGCAGTTTTCATTCACCAATGTTTTCTTATTTGAGATTTGCTCTTAGGTAAGAACAGAATCTGCTGTCTTCTATTTAATGTACGTACATTTTATTGCAACCCAGTTTGTGCAAAATTCTGCAATATTTGTACTACTGAAGCATCTTAACTAGGGATGCACGATAATAGGTACGATGCACCGATGCTTAGATTTGCCCGATATTTCCAGCCGATATTTGATGACACTTTTATTGCATGTTGGAATCGGAGCGCTTGCTTTTATACAGTCCACACTTTCTGTCTTAAAATGTGTGGTGTTATTTTGTGCCAAAATTCTGAGCACGCTGTGGAATGTTCACAAGCAAAATTTCTTGTCTTTACCCCCTCAACTCTGCCTGCATGTGCACTCAAATTAAATTGTGTTTGCCTCTTTTAGAGAATGTGAGCTGGCACATGGGCTGTGTCCCGAGCCGCGTACTTCAGCACTTAATAGTATGGTGGGTAAAACACTCTTTTCTATGTGCTAATACGCATCTCAGGAAATAGCTGGAGTTGTAGCTTAACAGCTCTCTATGCACTAGGTAGTGCACATGGAGAGTCAGACACGCCCTATTTAACTTGGTACACCACATAGGGAGGGAAGTGACTTTTTCTTAAAACGTTGTGCACTACGCTGGAAGTGTTCCGCTCTGCTTTCAGCTCTCTTGACTTTGCGCTGTGTTAGAAATGTCAGAGCTATGGCATTAATTTCATGCCAAAATGTGTGCAGTGGAACTTTGGCGAGAGAAATCTCGTCTTTACATGTGCGACTCTGCCTTCTTCATTTATCGGCATCGGCAGATATAAGCATGGAAAATATTGGCATATCGTGCATCCCTAATCTTAACTTTCTTTAGAACAAATTTAAGATTGGAGAATGACGTTCTTTTTAATTGTAATAAATAAAAATGTTCAAGAATATTTTAGTTGCTTTTTATGATTTGATATGAATGGAAGTGATGATATTAAATCAGCATATTTTCTGATATCGACTGCTGCTTCCTGAACTGAATCAAACTGGAATTGCATCGTAGCAGACTTTGTGGTATCGGCAGACGTCAAATTGCTGTCCACTGAAACGATATAATATTGCATTGTGGTGAATCCTGGATCATTTTTAGCACTTGGGGCCCAAACAAATGTCAGACACAGCAAGGAAGAGCTGGGCATCTTCGACTGCTTCATCAAATATCTGCAAAGAGATTTGTGCCGGCATTCTATGCGGGCTGTTTGATTTCGGCTTGTAACGGAGGGAAACATGGATAGTGTGAAGGGCTTAAAAGGTTTAAGAGGCTTGCTTTGGAACTGATTAAGTAGCTTTCAAAACTGCTCTCTACTCTAGACGCGAGTCTGATCCCTGCGAGCCCATCCAGTCCTCCTGCTAATTACGCTCTCACAGTCTGAGATCTCTGTGTGCCTGCCTGGATCCCTGCTGCTGCTGCTGCTGCTCCTGCAGAGGTTAAACCAAAAAAACTGACAAAACCGGCTTCCAGTTCCAGCTCTTTTCATTACACAGGGACTGGCCATCATCGTTACAACAACCTTATCTCACCTGAAATTCAGATATATGCAAAGAAAAGGCAATTTTATCAGTTGTTATACAAACAAAAGTTAGAGGAAATGCAGACACCCTTAAATCTGCTGTTAACCCAGCAATCCCACATCAATTCAGCAACAACAAAGTGAGTGTATAATTACTTTATTCCTAGAATGGGTCCATTCAAGATCTTAAAATCGTTTCTTCTGTTAGCACCAACTTGTTCTATCAAATCTAATAAACAACAATTCTCTTTAATCTCTGACAGGGACATTTACAGGAGATCAGCTAGCACATAGTGAAAGTGAATGAGTGATTATTTGTCATTGTGAACACACCACAGCTCAGCACACAGTGCAGCTAACAAGCGCCCGGGGAGCAGTGCTTGGGGACGGTACCTTGCTCATGAGTACCTCAGTGCTAACTTTACCGGCCCCGGATTCGGCCCTGCTACGTTCTGATCACGGGGCGAACACCCTACTTCTTTATAAATCAAATGCTGAATGAGATTTTATCTTTATTACAGCATTCGGGAAAGAGATGCTTGAATGTCATCACCAGATCCTTAAAACAAGACTGAACTGACTGACCCTGAAAAAATGCATCGTTGTTGGAAAGCAACACATTGACCAGAAGATGAATCTGATCACCTGTAAGCAAGAGAGAGACTGGATCTCAACACAAACGCAACATTGTTTTTGTAATTAATGTATTTTTTAGTCAACAGCTGTCAATTTTTTATGATTTTTACAGCATATCTTTTGAATAAAATCCTTGCTGGTTCCCAGGTCCCTATTCTGATATTTTGTCTTCCACAGAGGTCCCGGGTTTGATCCCCGGGTCGGCCGTACGGCCATCCGCGTGGGTTTTCTCCGGGTTCTCTGGTTTCCTCCCGCAGGAAAGCATGCGCTGTAGGTTAAGTGGTGACTAAATTGGCCCCGTAAGGTGTGAATGTGAGTGTGTGTGCCCTGCGCTGTGTTGGCACCTGCCCAGGGTTGGTTCCCGGCTTGCGCCCATAAGTTCCCGGGATCGGCTCTTGTCCACCCGCGACCCCGGTTGGTACTTACAGTCCTATTAGTGGAAATTCACTCTTAAATCACCAAGCAATTGGACTGTTATTTCTTTTGATATAACTGCTAAATGTGCAGCAATGTTTTTGAAGTCTAAAAAGTCAGTCTACACAAATAACGTACGACCTACAATACGATTGTTCACATTGTTTTATGTAATACTTGCATTTGTCATTAAAAAAATAAGCATTGGGGAGACAGAAAGAGACCTGCTGATAAGGAAGGATAAATGGGCAGTTTCGTAATCAGACTCGCAACTTAATTAACCGCCGCATCCTGATTCCTGAAGCCATCCATAACCCAGAACAAATGAGGAGATGAAAAAACAGCATGATTTTCCATATTTAATCAATTATGTGTTCCGTTCTGCTGATTAGGGTGCCTCGCCCTCAACCACAACGCTGTGATGACGGGAAACGCCAACGCGACCGCATTCGTTCACATGCGATTCCACTGAACTGGATTTCTGGCTCTTGAGAATTGCGAATAAAAGTGTCACTTTTCTTCAAGAATAACCTGGACCTGGTACAACTTCCGAAATCATTGGAAAATGGAAGAAAGACTGCAATGTGAATGTGGACACATCGTCTCCAGTCCTGGATAATAAAATCGCTCGTACAGCGGGAGCGTGCCTCTGCCTGCACACCATCGCCGTCCCATTCTCAGCCATGGAGCTGCCTCCAGCAATAATTACAAGCTTGATCGCCATGCTGGATGCGATACATGGCTTCTGCTCCTCCTCAACACACTTCGCTCTTCTCTCGTCCCCACACACAGTCATCTCCCTATTCCGATCTGTCCATCCAGTTCTCCCTCCTTCTGTTTTAACCACTTCTTCTTCTCATTATTTCAGCCACAAGCAGGCATTGGCCAGTTTCTGGCTTCAAGACCTGCGGTACGAGTTGGTAGCATAGTGGATAGAGAGTTGGCCCCATATCCGGAAGCACGCTGGTTCAAGTCCCAGACTGGTAAAAGTACAACTGAGGGAGCCATGAGTAAGGTGCCGTCCCCAGGCAGTGCTCCCCGGATGCTGCCCACTGCTCCTTCAGGGATGGGTCAAATGCAGAGGTCACAATTGGTTGTGGTGCACTGTGTGCTGTGCTGTCTTCACAATGACAAATAATCACTCACTTCCACTCGTACATGCATAACTCGTACATGAACCGTGCTGTTGCTTTATCTGCATTACTATGACACAGATTATCATTTTCCCAACGTTTTTTGTCCTCTGTGTTAAACTCTAAACCAAAGGCACTTGACTTGGAGTTAAACAAAAGCCCTAGTTCAAGCCTATTTACCTCTTGTGAAAGGCCTGAAAGTGAGGAAGGGCGCGAGGGAGCAGGAGGCTCCTTTATTAGGGTTGTTTATTAGTCGCACCGCTTCCCCGAACGCTCACCTCCTTTACATTCCAATGTGCATTAATGACATTCATATTCATTAAACCTGGCCCCAAGAGCGCTCTCGCTATGCATCTCTTCATGAGAGAGAGTGTGTATGTGTGTGTGTGTGTGTGTGTTAGAGAGAGAGATTCCTTCTCCTCATTATGCCCCCTTCCCCCGGACCGCGGGGAACTGGAACGCACATAAAACCCTCATTCATTATTCCTCAATTAATTTAGCGACATGTTTGAAAGCCGGCCCACACGTGTGTGTGTGTGTGCGTGTGCATAACAGCGGCAATGGGGAGGGCAGGAGCTGCGCGCACACACACACACACACACACTGATTTGCTCGGCCAGATGGCCGTGGGTGTGGAAACTCGGCCTGGGCATCAGCATACGCGAGCTCCTCAGATAAGGACTCCACTTAACCTACTCCAGGAAGCCTTGAAGAGGCTCTGATTATGCTGGGGTGGCATGCTGGGAAATGCAGTCTTTCTACTGCTAATGCTACACACCAAATTAGGTGGGCAGCTTGCTTGGGTAATGCGGTCCTGCTTATGCAACACAGTCCACGCAGTCCGGCTTTAGACAAGGATTCCACTTTGCAAACTCCATTAAGCCTTGCAGGGCCTCTGATTGAGCCAGTGTGGACAAGCAGGGCATTCTGGGTAACTTAGTCCTGATGCTGTTAATGCTACACGCTAGAGTACGGCTGGGCATTCTTGGTAATGTAGTCCAGCCACGGATTAGGTCTTCATTGAGCACTGGAGGGGATCTATTTGAGCCACTGTGGACTTGCAAGGCATGCTGGGTAACATAGCCCTGCTACTGCTACTGCAACACACCACAGTAGGACAGGGCATCCTGGGTAACGCAGTCCAGCCTCAGATAAGTTCTCCATTAAGCCTTGGAGGGCTTCTAATTGACCCAATAATGTAGTGCATGGCATGCTGGGTAATGTAGTCTTGCCACTCCTAATGCAGTACATCATAGTAGGGCAGGGCATCCTGGGTAATGTAGTCCAGCTCAGATAAGGACTACATTAAGCCTTGGAGGGCCTCTATTTGTGCCAAAGTGGTCATGCCTGGCATGCTGGGTAATGTAGTCTTGCCACTCCCCACGCAGTACATCATAGAGGTGCATCCCAATGTAGTCCAGCTCTAGGATAAGAACCCATTAAGCCTGAGGCTCCCCTATTTGTGCCAAAGTGGTCATGCCTGGCATGCTGGGTAAGTAGTCTTGTCACTCCTAATGCAGTACATCATAGTAGGGCAGGGCATTCTTAAGTTTTGCTAATGCTAATGCAAGACAAACTAGTAGGCTTTGGAATACTGGGTAATGTAGTCCTGCCTCGAGGGACTCTAAGTAAGACAATGTAGACAATGTGGACATGGCATGCTGGGTAATGTAGTCATGCCACTGCTAATGCATCACCTCATAGTAAGGAAAGGCCTGCTGGGCAATGTATTCACCTGCTGCTAGTGCAAAAAACATAGTAGGGCTAGGCATGCTGGGTAATACATTTGATCCTCAGATAAGAACACTAAACCTACTCCAGGAAGCCGAGGGGCCTCAATTTGAGCCAGTGTGGATGTGAAAGGAATGCTGGGTAACACAGTCTTGCCCCTGTTAGCGCCCAGGGCTACGCCATAGCCATATTGCAGTTTAGACTAAATGCTGCCATGAAATAGAGAGGTGTCATTTCCGAGACGCCGTAGGGCATGCAGAGGTGCGACTGGCATAAGGGCGGCACGATCATCATCATTAGCAGGAGGTGGGGAGGAGGGCTTGCTGTTTGAGAGAGGAGGTGAAGACAGGTTGCATTATAACTGTTACCATGGGAATACAGGCATCTGCTATTACAACGCGGTTCTAACTGGGTCGGTTACCATGGGAATAGCGATACAGGTCAGCGTCATTAGCGACGACTGCTGCTGCCAAAGATGATTGATGTTTCCATAGAAACTGTTAGGAGACAGATGTTGAGGTGGATGTTAAGTGGTTAAATATGCAAGAGCCTGAAAACGCAGACGATATGCTGAGCTGAATCAGGCAAAGACTTCACTAGCGATGTACAGCCAGGGTTAGGATTTATTACATGTTCACGTCTCACAGCTCTCTCAGGCTTGTGCAACGAGGATGAAAAACAAGAACAAATGTCCTACGCAACAGGGGGACTCAAGTCTGGATCTGATGCCAATTACAAATCAATCTGGAACAAAACCTATATTTGGTGGATACTTTGATGCTGGCGTTTCTTACATGGACTTTTTAAGAGATAATTTGCCAGTGTGAACACAGCACAGCTCACAGTGCAACACAACCTAATGTGAGCTCTACATTTGACCCATCCGTGATGGAGGAGTGGACAGTTGATGGGCAGAACTGCGTGGAGACGGCACCGTGTTCATGAGAACTTCTCAGTGGTACTTTTATGGGTCCGGGACTTAAACCAGCGACCTTACAATCACGGGACCAACTCCCTAACTCCCGCTACACTACCAACTGCCCCGACAGTTTCAACCTCCTCAAAGCACCTCTTTTGAATCTTCACACATACTCTTGTCATCACAGTAGCTGTAAGGACATTAATGAGGCAACATCACAGTCTACACCAAAATAACCAACCAATCGAATGATATAATTGGCTTTAGCAATGTAATTTCACTCATTCATAAACAATAAGTAAAAATGCAAATTGTTCAGTGATGGGGGGTCTCAGGACCTTCATCTTTGTTGGAGTGGAATTCTATGACTTGAGAACCCCAGGTCTAGCAAGTTTATACAAATTCCAAACCAGCAAAAATATACGATTTCAAATAAGAAACTCAGATCCTTCATTATCTGGACATTATCCCTATCAGGGTCGCAGGGACCGGAGCCTATCACGGGTCTTCGTGTTCGAGGCAGGAACCAAGGAACCCCGTTCAGATGCTAAAACACTGCAGGGCACACACACTCACATTCACACTCATGGGGACAATTTAGAGTCACCAATAAACCTACGGCGCATGCTTTTGGACTGTTAGAGGAAACTGGACAAACCCACGCGTACACGGGACAAGTACACAAACTCCACACAGAAAGACCCCACGGCCGATGCGGGGATCAAACCCAGGAGCTTCTTGCTGTGAGGCAACAGTGCCAGTCACCGCTCCACCGCACCACCCTCTTATAAACTCAGATGCTAAATAATAAACTTTTATCATTAGCATTTTTGCCAGCAATTCCAAATCCTTGTCCCCTGGTCCCCGGACCCCATCTGCCCAGAATTGCAATTTTCTGCCCCAGCACACCTGGTGCTACACTGCTAATTCGTTAATAAGTTGGATCAGGGTTGTTGTGGTTGGAAATCTGTGCAAAGAAGATGATTGATAACCGGTGAGTCGCTGGCCACGTCTGACACAATTTAATTAGCAAAATCACCACTTATGCAGAAGGGTAGGGGACGTCGGTATCGTAACGGTTAGGGTCTGTGTCCACTGCTTTTTGCACCAGCAGTCCAATGAGCTTCAGCGTTCAGAGCAAATGTCAGTGGAGACATTCTTTTACTGCAGCGATCAGAGAGCTTCAAGATGAAATCCGTTAAAACTTTTAGAACAGCACTGCGCTTGTCAATGTCACTTCTCTCTTGCTAGCCAATCAAAATCGAGGAAGGGGCGGAACGTAAAAATCTGTGGTACTCTCCCAGCTGTTTACTTGCATGGTTTATCTCATGCACGCCTCGAAGACATGTGACTATCTAGTTCAAACGCTGCCGCTAACACCAAGATGCGATTTCTCTAGGTTGTAAAGATTTTTTTTTTTAATGCCGGCTAAACTACCGATCTCAAAAGAACACGCTACATGAAATAGGAACAAGCGCAGAAGTGCCTGAAGGCACTTTTCATAACTTAGCAACAACAAGCGCTGAGAGAAGCCCTCTGGAAGTGAGGTTTTGACCGCTGTCAACGCAAAAAACGTGTTTTGGTGGACACAGGCTCTAATGGAGTAGGCCCTTTCATCAGGATTGTCAGTTCAACTTTGAGACTGATAAAGGAACCACTTAGGTACTCAAGAGCAAGACACTGTCCCCATGCGTCTATACCTAAACATATCAGAAAGATTGTGAAATGCAAACTGCAATCGAGAGGAAAGGTTTTCTTCTTTCACGCATGCCAAAATTTGAGACGCAATGCTTCTGAAAAAGACAAATATTTGTAGCAGGCAGCACAGTAAATACAGTAAGCTTCGGTGTAGACACTTTTCCGCAGGAAAATACCAATATGACTGCTCAAGTTTTGTAGCTGTGACATGAAAACTGGCCAAGTAGAATGATTAAAGTGCATTTAGAGTGAATGAAAACGAGGGATGATAAAAGCAAGAAATAGACGGGTGTGGGTCAAACCAGATTGAGATTTGTGTTCAGTGAGGTGGTCTGAGGTGGCATAAGAACTGTGTTGACTGTCATGTAGAAAGAGTCGAAGGAAAGCTTTCGAGTCCCAAATCCCATGTATTCAATGGGCTCCTATGGGGAAAAATAAACAACAAAAAAGGATGAAAAAGACGAGTGTGGGTCATGACAGTTACGGACGTGCGAAAAGGCCCATGAGCCCTCGAATCACGTCGAAATTGGTGCCGTCTGTGCAGTAAAGCGACGAAATCTGAGCTCCATGTTGGTCTATGGGGAAAAAACATGAAAAAATGGACAGAACTCGCAAACGAGTGCACGTATCACAACCGTGTATGTAAGCACCCTACACCGCTATAGACCACACCTTTTAGAGTTGGAACGAAGTTTCTAGCACAAAAAGTTGTAGGAAGAGTAGCGGTCAGATGGGATAAAAATGGCATGTGTGTGCTCACCACAATCAGGACTATAGCTGGCGTTCCTAATAAAGTGTCCAGTGAGCGTACTTCCCTGGTCAGACTGTCATGTCACTGTCTAAAAAATACAGTCAGTGTCGGTGAGAACGTAAGCATGCCGTTCTCGCTCTCGGCTCTGCGTAAAGTTAAACCTGCCAGTCTCGGCTCGGCCTAAACTCAGTGTCCTGTTCGCAAACGGGCAGCAGAAGGGTCTGGCACAAAACGGAACTGACTGGAGCCGAGAACACACACTGAGGGACAGGTGGCAGATCAGGAGAGGGCAGTGTCACACACTCGATTACAACAGCATGCCCTGGGGCCCGGGGCAAACACGCATCGCACACACACACACACACACATACACACATATAGCATTCAGCCCTCTGGCACTGACACACACCGCTGTTTTAGTGCTCATTAGGGAATGTGCCCAGTGGGCAAGACATGTGTAAACACACACACCTACACACACACACACACACACAGAGTCAGGTTTGTGCTACATGACTAAAACATGTATCCTCACCTTAATGCTGACTTGCTTTGTAAAGAGAAGAAGACAGCACAATTCGAGTCCAGGCAATACCCTACTGAGCTTCACCTCTCCCCCTCCGGCTGACGGAGGTCACCCCCGACCCCTCACTCGAAATCTTTACACCCTGCTGCTATAGTTTGTGCGTCTAGTGTTGGTGAAATAAATACGATAGGTTTGCAACCACGCTTAGTTTTTAACTTACCATTGCCCGTAACATTTATTATGAACTGCATTATAAAATTTTCACACAGTCACTGCTTGTGCTTTGCTGAAAAGTTCATCACTAAGTTATTTGGAAGTTAATGACTTTTTTATGAGTTGCACTTAATAAAAAGCATTCGTCTGTACAGTTTTACAGAATAAATGACATATTTCCGATGAAAGTTAAATACCCGGAATATCCTGCAGATGTTTTTCAGTTGTCATATCAGCTTCTTTTAGCGTTAAACGTTTAGCCCCCCGAAACCAGCGTTTCTCAATCCCAGTCCTCACGGACCACCGCTCTGCACAGATTCGACTTTCCCGACCCACATGCTACTGATTAGCTAATTAGCAACGTATGACCAGCATGCGACAGAGCAGGAAATACTGAATATATGGTCCGCGAGGACTGGGATTGAGAAACGCTGCCCTAAACAATACGTAACTCGCCGTGATTATCCGTCAGAGCTAGCAAAGCTACATCAAACTAAGAAATAGTGCTACTGTGTCGATGCCGAGTGCAAGACGTCAATAACTTGGCCATTTTTTTACGTCCTATTTTTGAACTCAACATAAAGACCAAGCTACGGAAAACAGCCATAATTTGTTTTTTGGTATCAGACTAACAAAGGAACGGTTAAATAATGAATTGTTTTTATAATTTTCCAATTTTGGATTCTTAATTGAATATGGAATGAACGAATGATGCACGGATTCGGACGACTTGGTTCAGAAGAAATGCAGCACTGCTTCTGTTATTCCGTGCACAAAAACAGAAGTAAACACATAAAAACGCATTAATGACATTCTTGGCGATGTAAATGTGCTGTGCGTGTGAGCTCTCTCGACTCTTGTGTGGAACACCATCACTCGCAAAAACCGTCGTCAAATCTTCCCACTTATTACTGACAAAACTCATATTTGATCTGCTAAATGACAACAGCCAGCGTTCTACTTACATCACATTCCAGACGCGCGCCCATCGCATTATTATGACGTGGCTCCGAGTCATGCATGGGAGATTGTGGAAAATGTAAAGAGAAAGAGAGAATATATCGAGATATATATTGTGTATCGTGATGCAGCTTTAAAATACAGTACTGTGCAAAGGTTTTAGGCAGGTGTGAAAAAATGCTGTAAACAAAGAATGCTTTCAAAAATGGAAGTGTTAATCATTTACTTTCATCAATCAACAAAATGAACAAAATGCAGTGAATGAACAAAAGAGAAATCTAAATCAAATCAATATTTGGTGTGACCACCCTCTGCCTTCAAAACAGCATCAATTCTTCTAGGTACACTTGCACACAGGTTTTGAAGGAACTCGGCTGGTAGGTTGTTCCAAACATCTTGGAGAACTAACCACAGATCTATAATCCTATAATCCTACAAAATAATATAATGACTATAATCCTACAAAATAATATAATGACTACAAAATAATATAATGACTATAATCCTACAGAATAATATAATGACTATAATCCTACAAAACCCCTGACTTTGTGCAAGTGTACCTATAAGAATTGATGCTGGTTTGAAGGCAAAAGGTAGTAACACCAAATATTGATTTGATTTAGATTTTTCTTTTGTTCGCTCACTTTGCATTTTGTAAATTGATAAAAATAAACAATAATTATTGATATTTCTGAAAGCATTCTTTGTTTACAGCATTTTTTTACCCCTGCCTAAAACTTTTGCACAGCACTGTATATCGTAATATTATTTTTGGGCCATATCGCCCAGCCCTTCTTAAAACCCACTTTTACAGTTTTCATCAAGATATTCAAGGTCTGGTCCTGCACAAAAACAGAATCTACAACCTCTGTAGCGCACTCTTACACTAATTTTATCGCATGGCTGATAGGTTTTTGAGTTTTCTTCCACTGTACAGTTGTATACTACACTACTTAAATATCTTCCTTGAGAACAAATTTTTTTAAAAAAGCTTATGATCGGTGAATGAGGCCTTTTGCATGTTCTCATACAGTTAAAAAATACAACTGGTACTACCATGGTGATTTCATGGTATTTTAACATATTTTAAACTACATCACTGCTTCCCAAAGTGGAGGTGTAACTCTATCTAAATGACCAATATATACTTGTTAGATCTCTTACATTTTCAGATTTTGGTCAGCTGGTGATGCCACGAACTGTGACTGAACACGTTAAAAAGGTATCTATAGTTGACACTGCCTCCAGATGAAATCCACTGCCATTTTCACAAAGAAAATCAATGATAGCAGTCATAGCGTTCGATGTACAACACAGATCTATAATAAATATGACATTTTTTTTTGCTCCATACGGCAGAAATATTCAGAGCAACATTTAGGAAGGGAAAGCTATCCAAAATTCAGCTTGTTTTGATGTCAGTGTGGTGCTGGTGTGTGTGTGTGTGTGTTCATGTGTGTGTTTGCTGTGTGCACTGTGATATAACAAAACCCCACTGACTGAGCGCTCTCACCTGCCCCAGGCTCTTCTGCATCTCACACGTCTGAGTAAACCAGTGCCTGTGTATGTATGTGTGTGTGTGTGTGTGTGTGTGTGTTGGAGTGTGTTTTCTGTTACTGTAGGGGGTCAGTCTGTGTATATACCGGCGTGCTTGTGATTAAGTGTGTATAATCAATCGTTGTCTGTGCTTGTTTGTGACTGTGTGTGTTTAATGGCTAACGTGTGCGTACAGTCAAAAAAGGAACTCTGTAGTAACTTTTTACCATTATTATGTATCACCACGATAGAAATCTTTGTTGAATTTGATCAAAGATTGACATTTGTTCACTGTTTAAGATGCCATGTATTGGTAATATCAAACAATACATGCTAATAATTGTCATTTCGCATCAACTACAACAATTTTTGCCGTATTAAAGACATTAAATTAAGTTTTTGCCTTCCACTGCTTCTTTGAATATAATATAATCACTAAAATAATCACTAAGGCCTCGTTTACACTGCAGGTCTTGATGCTCAATTCTGATTTGTTGCCTATATACGATTTTTTTTACCTTCTGTTTACACGGTTTTTTTAATTGTAACCCATATCCGATTCGCTTGTTACACGACGTCATTAAACCACGATGAAGTACTAAATTGTTGCAGTTTTAATGACGTACAGATCATGGCTGCCACGCGTTCTTATTGTTTACTTGATGCGTCCGCAGAGCACGTCATCAGAAATTATTGTGACGCGTACGCGAATTGCAGTACCGGCAAAAATTGGGGCGGCAGTGTGTTCAAGTTTTGGTACCTGACGTAGCATAGCATGAGCACGCGTCGCGTAGCGTTAAGTATATTGCGGGCCTAACACAGCACCAAGTCATGCGAGCGTGAAAGCAGAGTGGAGCGAGGGTGGAGCATTTCCAGCGTAGTGCACAACATTTTAAGAAAAAGTCACTTTCAGCCCTATGTAGTCAAAATTGGGCGCGTGTGACTCTCCATGTGCACTACCTAGTGTGTAGAGAGCCGTTAAGCTACAACCCCGGCTATTTCCTGAGATGCATACTACCACATAGAAAAGTATGATAAGGGCACCTTGCCTACCATACTATTAGGTGCAGTAGTACGCGGCTCGGGACACAGCCCACGTGTGACCTCACATTCACTAAGTCAGACAAACACAATTTAGACACAAATTTTTCCTGTGTGCAGGCAGAGTTGAGCTCAAAAAGACGAGAGATTTTGCCCGCGAACATTCCACAATATAGGTACAAAATAACGCCTTACATTTTAATGTATGGCGTATAAAATCACCCATCAGACTTCGGATATGGCTGGCACAAGTGCTACCTTGCCCACGTACAATAAATGCCTCATAAAATATCAGCTGGAAATATCGGGCAAATCTAAGCATTGGTCTGATGCCAATGATTTAAAAAAAGTAATTATCTGTCACACACGCTCCGATCACGTGACCGGCAC
Organism: Distichodus sexfasciatus; assembly: GCA_032718565.1. Taxonomy (NCBI): domain Eukaryota; kingdom Metazoa; phylum Chordata; class Actinopteri; order Characiformes; family Distichodontidae; genus Distichodus; species Distichodus sexfasciatus. The sequence goes on from JAVGVS010001323.1 coordinate 20,252, forward strand.
AAGGACGCGGAAGTAGTCGACACGACCGGAAGTACAACTAGAGGCTTTTTCTCGCGGCTCACCGCTCACCGTCATTGAGTCAACCTGGACTGTCACACACGCGGGTCCTCGTGCCGGTCATGCGACTGGAGCGTGTGACGTTATCGGCCGATTTCGATACAATTCCGATATTATCATGCATCCTTAATAATCAATATATATATAGTACACATCCTCCTTCCGGCACATTCTTGTTACTCTCTTAAATATCTCTTTTTACTGTTAATGCCTTATCTTCAGCCGCCAGAGCGAATTTCATGTATATGCACAGCGATCCTGACTGTAAAGTTCTGGTTCTGATCTGATCACTTTGCACCAGTAAAGAAATGTTAAAAATCAGAGTTTCGCCAGACGCGGGCGTAGAGACGTGTTTTTTTGCAGTGTTGGTGGTTGGAGGCTCCTACCTCTCCTCCTGGAGTCCTTTCTGACGCTGGGTCTGGCAGCAGGCTGGAGCTCGGCCTCTGTTGACATATTAAGTGGTTATTCCTGTGCGCTGCGGCTGGCTGCCTGTGGCTGGCTCATCTAGAGGAGCTTCCTCACTGCCTCACACTCCGCCTGACAACGCCTCTAGCCCTGACGCTGCATCACCGGTCCTTCCTGCAGTGGCTGCTCGCACACACATAAACACACAAGGGGAAAAAACAAGGGGAAAATGTTAACTCCATGAGATTCACATAAAAATAGAAATATTTGCAGCAGGCAACAGCACAATGCTGTAAAACGGGTTAAAATACAGTTAACACCAGGTATTTTATCACACACCGTTATGAAGGCTGGGAGATACAACAAAACGTCATTTTTAATCATGTTTGAAATAATCAGTGAATAGGGCGGCGCGGTGGCACGGTGGTTAGCGCTCGAAGCTCCTGGGTTCGAACCTCGGGTCGGCTGTGGGGTCTTTCTGTGTGAAGTTTGCATGCTCTCCCCGTGTTCGCGTGGGTTTCCTCCGGGCGCTCCGGTTTCCTCCCACAGTGCACAAGCATGCACTAATTTAGGTTAGGTTAATTGGCGACTCAAAATTGGCCCCGTAAGGTGTGAATGTGAGTGTGATTATGTAAGTGTATGTGTGCCCTGCGGTGTGTTGGCGCCGCCCGGTGTTGGTCCCCACCTTGCGCCCTTAGATCCTGGGATGGGCTCCGGTCCCCGCGACCCTGATAGGGATTCAGCGGTTTGGATAATGAATGAATGAATGAATGAACGAATGATTAGTGAGTAGAGATCACGTGGTGGCTCAGTAAAGGTAAAAATAAATCAAAAATTGCCATGACTGGAAAAATATGCGCAAAGTGAAAATAAACATCTTTTCTGAACAGCTTTCACAGCTAAACTGCAAGAAAATCCACTATTAAACATCCGAACTTTGGTCCAAAGTCAGTGAGTAATTGTGCTAAATGAAGCTGCTCTCAGTGTTGCTCTGAATAATCGTGATTATTAGTTTTAGCCATAATTGTGCAACACTAAATCACAAACGCCAACCAAATCACAAACGCCACAAGCTTCATACTCAACTGTGTGGTCCCTCATTACAGATGCATAATCCCTCCATCACTTTCCCCTCTAATGCCCTGCCACGCCGCCGAGTCCTCCACACCAGACTCTCCTCCAGCACGTCTCCCTCCCTCCCTCCATCCCTGTCCCTCCCACATCTACACCTCCCGGTGCCAGTCGGGCGGCGAGCGTCACCTTTCATGTGCTAATTGGTCTCAGCGGCACTGCGGCGCGATGCCAAGTAAAACGATAGATCAAAAAGCCTCAATTTCCAAACCTCACACACCTCCGACGAGCGACGCGGAGAATCAGAGAAGTGCCCCGAAAGATAACCCTGTCCTGCCTCATCACTCTGCGGCTTGCAGATCTGGAAAAACGTCGCGCAGTAGTGATGTGTAATATAATCATATCGTCCCATTAGGAGGCACGGGTCACTCGCTTTAGTAGGCGAGTGATATGAATGAGAGAGGAAGAAATAGACGGAGCAAAGAAGGAGAAATAAAGAGACTTCTCAGGAACAAAAAATGCAAAATACGAGTGGGGGTGTAAAATCCCAGCCCAGACCGAGGGAAGAGTCCACCTCATCGGAAGGGCCATCTGACCAGGACTCCAGTTCCAGACCTTCACAGTTACCCCAGACTACCAGATCAGCGTCACCAGAGTTTTAGCCAATCACATCCACAACACATTCCTTGTGTTTGCCTGCCTCGGTTTTGACCCTTGCTTTCGGTTTTTGGATTACCCCTCTGCTTCTGGCGATTTGGATTTGTTTGCTGCGTGGACTGTGTTTTCTGGTTTTGACATCTGCTCGAATAAACTCTGACTTTTTCATCAATCTAATCCTGTGCCTGCGACCTGGTTCTGTCGACTCTGCGGTTGGGTTCACCTACCGAGTGTTACGGGGGAGAGAGAGATGAGACAGAGATAGAAAGGTAGAGAAATACATGAGAAAAGAGAGAAAAAGAGAGAATGGCAACTTAGACAGGGATAGAAAATGAGAAGGTGGCAAGAGAAACAGAGAGAATGGAGAGAAATGAAAGAATAATAAATGAGAAATGAGGGAAAAGAGAATAAGACAGAACTGGCTAAGAAGGATAGAACGATGAGAGAGGAACATGGAAAAAAGGGAGATAAATAAATGAAAAATGAGAGAAGAGAGAGAGAAAAAGAGAGAATTGTGACTGAGAAACAGGGAGAAGGGTGGAGAAATATGAGAAATTTATGAGAAATTAAAGTACACGAATGTGGTGATCATGAATCAGAATGAGAAAACGCGTGATCGGAAGGTCGCCAATTCAAGTCCCTGACCGCCAGATTTTTGGGAGCAGTACTTGGGAACGGTACCTTGCTCACCTTGAGTACCTCAGTGGTACCTTTACCAGTTCCGGGACTTGAAGCGTCGATCTTCAGATCACGGGGCCAACTGTTACTCTGCCAACTGCTTTTGACGCCACAACTTTTTTAATCCACGGTAAATACCATGAAACTGGAAACCTGTCCAGGCGTAAAAAGGCCAGTTAACCCTGAAAAATAAACTCGTTAAGCGCGTTGGCTTGTGACTGAGCAGCGATTTCTCTGTCTGTTTGTTCGGTAGGATCAGATTTCCTCGCAATCTTGTGCAGCGGCTTCTGGAAGTCATCCGGGCAATCCTATGAGACGCGCATCAAGACCATCACAGGGAATATGGAATTAAAGCTCCTCCTCCCACTCCCGCATCAAAACAACAATAAATAAATGCACTGCAACGCTAAAGCCCAAACACAATAAAGCTGCGTAAATGGAAACTCTTCAGAGCCGTATTAAACCTCCCCCCCGGCCGGCCCGAGAAGTGTCCGCAGCGAGCCAACACCAGCCGGATTTTGCAGAGCCCAGAAGAGGCTTCGCATCCGGAAAGCCGGAACCCCGGCCGCCGTCTGGCCACGCGCCTCCCATTGTGTGCAGAGCGCTTAATTCCAAACGGAGAGAGCGCTTTCGCCGAGCGCCGGAGAATCACACTGCGCTCTTTATCTGAGAGAAACACACAGGGAGGCGGCGAGTCCGTCCAATTACTGCCATTATCTCTACCAGCTAGAGCACGGGGAGCTGTAGGGGAGAGAGAGAGAGAGAGAGAGAGAGAGGGAGATGTAGCGAAATAACATGGAGAGAAAAGAGAGGGAAAGAAATAGAGAGGAAGAGGAAGAGAGAAAAATAAAGATGTAAAGAATGTAAAGAACTAACATAGACACAACATTAAAAGAGAGAAGAGAGAGATATATGTAGAGAAGTGATAGAGATAGAAAGTATAATAAGAGAAAGAGAGAGGGTTTCTTCTGTCACGCCAAGTGAGAAACAGAGAAATCTGCCTTTGAAGTTGACTGTCGCCGTAGCACTCACAGACGCTTGGTGCGGTCGCGGCTACGTTTGCATTTACGCTAGCCTACGCTGCATTCACAGCCACACGGATAGCCTACCTGCGTTAGGTTAACAGGAACTCGGGAGACCAAGATGGATTCTGGAGAAATATCTTCACGCTAGTCAACCAGTGGATTTACTGTAAATATTGAAGTAGAGCGGTCAAAACAGAAACTTTTAACATTCTGCTGGAATTGAATTCCTCACCTCAAGAAAGTCACGTTTTTAGGATGGAAAGGGTAAGTTTTTCAGCCAAATTTATTCACAACAGTACAGTATAGACCTTCCACTGTTTCAAAACACTAAAAACAAAAAATCCAA
>JAVGVS010001324.1:0-24476 GCA_032718565.1 Distichodus sexfasciatus
CTCTCTTTCTGTCTCTCTCTCCCCTGCTTTCTCTATCTATTTCTTTCTCCCTTTTTACTCCCTTCTCTCATTCTCTCATCTCTCCTCTGTTATTTTCTCTCTTTTTCTGTCTCTTTCCCTCCCTTTCTCTATCTCTCTCTCTCCCTCTCCCTTTTTCTCAATCTCCTTCTTTCTTCTCTATCCCTCTTTTCCCCCTTTCTCTCATGTCCAGCTCTCCCTTTCTCTCTTTTTCTGTCTCTCTCCCACTCTCTTTCTCTATCTCTCTTCCTCCTTTTCTATTGCTCTCTCCTCTCTCTTTCTTTCCTTTTACCCCTTTATCTCATTTCCCCTCTCTCCCTTTCTCTCCTTTCTCTCACTCTCTCTATCTCTCTCTTTGCCCCTCTTTACTGCTTCCTTTTGTCTCCCCTCCCCTTCCCTCTCTTTATCCTCTGTCTCTTTCTCTTCCCCCTTCTTACCCCTTTTTCTCTTTCTCTCACTCTTTCTATCTCTCTCTTTTCCTCTCTCTATTTCTCTTTCTCTCTCTCTCTCCCTCACACACTCTCTATCTCCCCTCCTTTCTCTCTCTTTCTCTTTCCCCCTATCTTTAGTTCTCTATCTCTTTCTTTCTGTCTCTTTCTCTCTCTCTCTCCCTCCCTCACTCTCCCCCCTTCCTTTCTCTCTCTGTCTCTTTCTCCCTTTTTACTCCCTTCTCTCATTCTCTCATCTCTCCTCTATCATTTTTGCTCTCCTATCTCTCTCTCTCTCCACTCTTTACCCCTTTCCCTCATCTTCTCTCATTCCTTTTCTCTCTCTCTTTCTTTCTTTCTTTCTTTCTTTCTCTCTCTCTTTCCCTCTCGCTCTCTCTCCATCTTTTCCTTTCGCCCTGTTCTCTCTCTTTCCCTCTCGCTCTCTCTCCATCTTTTCCTTTCGCCCTGTTCATTCTCTCTCACCCTCTTTCCGAAAGAAAGTAAGGAGGCAGAAGAGGAGGTGCTTGGTGGTCATCATGACCGTGGCGTGTGGCTATCCGCTGGTGGAATCGATCGTAGCTTTAACGATGCTGATGGCACGGTTACTGCCCCGGGGTATTTATGGCTGCCATTAGAGACAAGTTTCCCTGGAGCTCATTATTCATCCCTGACCTCAACGTGTCCAGCGCTCCAAAAAAACATCACGACCCCAAAATAAAAGAGAGAAACACAGCAGGCATAAATACAAGAATGAGTGCCACTGCCCGAGACGCTTCCAAAGCGTTACCGCAAATCTTACACAGTTATAAAGCATTTGGTCCACTCTTCTTGGAAGGCTTTTCACAAGATGTCACAAAAACGTTGGACCAGAAGGCCTGGCTTGCAATCTCCATTCAAGTTCATCCCAAAGGTGTTCGGATGGGGTTGAGGTCACCAACTCTGAGGTCATCAAGTCTTAAGAGACTTTAGCAGAAAGCTGCGGTCCATCAAAACCAAAACCTAAAGACGCACGATGTGGGAATTATTCCCCGATGCCGATATCCAATATTTTTCATGCTTATATATGCCGATGCTGACGCCGGTGCTGATAAATGAGGAAGGCAGAGTCTAGCACATGAAGATATTTTGCTCGCCAAAGTTCCACTGTGCACTCTGAATTTTGGCTAAAAAACAACAGCAAAGTTCTGACATGTCTAACACAGTGCTAAGTCAAGCGAGCGTGAAAGCAGAGCGGAGCGTTTCCAGCGTAGTGCACAACATTTTAAGAAAAAGTCACTTCCCGCCCCATGTAGTGCACCAAGTCAAACAGGACGCGTGACACTCCATGTGCACTATATGCACTTTGTATAAGCAGCATTGTATAATTAGCACCTCAGTGAAGCAGGCTGCATACATTTTTGTAGCATTTTTAGCGCCCGCTTTGCGCTCTTCATTAAATGCGAAGCAGCACACCATCCCTACTTACTGACCAAGTTTCAGCTTTGCGCGACTTACAGTTCAGGCTGCATTAATTTACGTAGCATTTTTTAGCACCACCTGTTGTTCAAATAGCAGCATTGTATAATTAGCACCTCAGTGAATCAGACTGCATAAATTTATGCAATATTTTTTGTGGCCCTAGAGGTCAAAATTGTGTTTCCTTTGCTGGATTGCCAATGGTGTGCCACGATAAGGTTAGATGAGGTTATATATATATATATACATGTTATAACAATGTTCACACAGTAAAATGATAAATGACAGGGGATATTTTTGTGGAGGTCGGGTTGGGATCGGTGGTGTAGCGATGCGTAAAGCGCGGTGTTGGGCTGGTGTTAAGACCCCGGGTAAAGTCAGGGAAGGGCAGCATGTGAGGCAGCGTTGTGTTGAGGTCAGTTCCCTCATCCCCAGGCATAAGAGGAGGGTGCAAACTGACCATCAGAACCACAAGACTGCCTGTAGTCCAGATACTTTTAACCACAAGTAGCTTGAAATTCCACTGTTTAACAATAACTTCCCCAACGCTGACTAAAAACAATTCCACAATTTGCAGTATTGTGTGTAAAGAATCTGAAGTCCCACGTACACTATTTAGGGATCTTGAGTGTAGCTCACTATAACACAGCAGTTGGTGGAACCACTGTTGTAAAAATAGCCAGACGTGACACATTATAAAGGGTGGAGCAACAGCTGCATGTTGGGTCGGGGAGTGGTGCATGCTGGGAACGTTGAGATCACCCATTCACATCATCAACAGGACGGTGGAGAGGAGTTGTGATGGTCAGTTGCTGGGTTTGTGATGTCAGAGCTGGGCAATGTGTTTGGGAAGTTACTTCTGAATGGAAGTTCATCAAACTACAAGCTACTTGTACCTAAACTCTACTACAAGCTGCTGTTTTACTATAGTAGCTACTACACCACAAGCTACCAAGTAAAAGACAGCAACTACATCCAAGCTGTCATCCGGTAAAACTGAGAATTTGTGCTGTACAATAATCTTAAAAAACGTCAAACATGATGTTAAAAAGAATATAAAGAGCTATATTTTGTAACAATGTAACATCAAATAATAATCTGGTTTCAGTGAGGTCAGACGAATTAAAAGCAACAGTTTAAGAACACGTCTATCATCAACGTGTGTGTGTGTGTATGTGTGTGTGTGTATGTGTGTGTGTGTGTGTGTGTAAAGGAGACAGAGTTGCCAGATCTGTAATCAGTCCACTCACTAAGCCGTCCTCTAATCCTCAACTGGGCCAAAAACCCATTCACTTACTCACATTCACACACACACCAAACAAACACACACACCATATGCCATACAACACACACCACACACACACACACACACAGCAAATACACTCACATACACCATATGCCATACAACACACACCACACACACACTCACACACCAAATACACTCACATACACCATATGCCATACAACACACACCACACACACACACACCAAACACTTACACACACACACAAACACCAAATACACTCACATACACCATATGCCATACCACACACACCACACACACACACACACAAACACCAAATACACTCACATACACCATATGCCATACCACACACACCACACACACTCACACACACAAACACCAAATACACTCACATACACCATATGTCATACCACACACACCAAACGCACACACACACAGCACACACACACACACACACAAACACCAAATATACTCACATACACCATATGCCATACAACACACACCAAACACACACACAAACACAAAATACACTCACATACACCATATGCCATACCACACACACCAAACGCACACACCACACACACAAACACCAAATACACTCACACACACCATATGCCATACCACACACACCAAACACACACACATCATGTGCAATGCCATACAACACACACCAAACACACACACATCATGTGCAATGCCATACAACACACACCAAACACACACACACACACACACTCAGCAGGGACAGTGAGTAATCAGCAGACTGATTAGATGAGCGTACCCCGTTCTCACAAGGTGCGTCCATTTGGCCTCGACTCCCCACGCCGCTCTGCTCCGACCGCTGACCTCCTGCAGGGCAAAACGTCAAAATTACACCAGCGTTCAGCACACATACCAACACACACATCACATCAATCACAAAACACAACTCCAGCTGTAATACTCTAAATGTTTTGTGTAGACCTGCCTCTAGAGGTGTAAAGTTTAATTACAATACGATATTATAATTCAGGGGCCAGAGATGGACATAAGACAGTATCACATGCTGATTTAACACCATCACTCAGATCAAACCACAAAAAGCAACTAAAATATCATTTGACATTTTTTATTCCTGAGCTCAACCAGACATTTACATGAAAGCAATACATGGAAACGGTACTGAGACAAATGAATGTGTAAAATCTGTAAAATCACAAAAAAATGCACTCTTTCATTTTAAAAGATATTCCAGCTTTAACAGAGTATACAGAAGATATGAAATATTTATACATATTTAAAAGTACAAACCTCGTCAGTGAACTATGAGAGCAAGAAATCGAATACCAAAATAACTGTTCATTTAGCGGCATCAAAGTAAAGCGATTAATCGTGATATTGGATTGAGGTCGTATCGCCTGGCTCTACGTTCGGGTCTGATCTACCGTAGAGCTTTCGAGAGTTTTGCAGGTTAACGTCAGGCCTCGTTAGTGCTGACTCTGCGCTCGATCGTGTGATTCTGCTCCGACACAAGCCTGTCTTTCATGGAGCGTGTGATTAGTGACCTCCAGCCATTTCTCTTTTGTGGCCGAACTCCGAGCGTTGTCTATAAATAGCCGCCGTTTAATTCCCTAAATCCACAGTTGCATCACAACGGCGCGTGTAATCCTGTCAGTGGCTCTGGAAATACCTGGAGCTAGAGCTGGGCAATATGACCTCAAATCAGCAATTTTGCCTTAATTACGACAAATGCTATCATGTAGTACATTCATACAGGGCTGGGCGATATGACCTCAAATCAGTATCACAATTAATCGAACATTTTACCTCAATTACGTTTAATGAACAATTATTTTGTTTGGGGTTTTTTGCTTGTTTTCTACCCATCATCGTTCACTGACGAGGTTTACACTGTAAATATGCACAAATATTGAAGCAGAGACATTTTTTTCACATTAAAAAGTGCTTTTTTTAAATCAAAGTATTGTTGAATACTGTGAATCAATTCAATCAACTGTGACAAAACGTGATACTTAATAAAGACTTGATAAACCTGCACTGTTTTCATTTTAAAGGTGCCATATGGAGTGATGCACGATAAGTGCATTATGAGCCGATGCTGATATCCCATATTTTTTCATGATTATATTTGTTGATGTCGTTAATGAGGGAGGTAGAGTTGAGCGCGAGCGCAGGCAGAGTTGAGCGCGTAAAGTCATCCCTTTAAAGGGGCCATGTCACAGACATTTAAAGGAGCAATGTCATCTTTTTAAGGGATCCAGATCACAGCCCTTTTACAAAACTTGACACCTAATAACTACGGAAGCCTTTTGATTTTTAAAGATGCCATATGGAGACTTTAAAATCACTTAAGCACAGCTTTTAACAGAGCAATATGTTATGCTTCTAAAGAAAAATAGCTTTTAACCGCTTGAGCCCGATCGCCCCTGGTACCGGGGGCAGAACGGGAAGGCATTAAATAGTCGGTAAACATAAACAAACATAGGCATGCAGCACATCAACATCACTGATAGAATCTCGTGTAAAAATCTCAAATTCCCCCTAAACAACACAATTCCAACACCAAACACATAAGTAAACAAAGAACAAAAACACTGCGTAGGTCTACATGGAAGAAATACGGCTGTAGAATCTACACTACTATGGCAAACCATGCAAACCGTGTATCATATGAAAGCCGAGACTCCACAGATTATGCAGATAATATGGTTGTTGTTTTTTTTTGACGAACATGATGTTTTTTTGTCATGTTCTGCTGTGTTGTATCTTCCTTTATTCCGACCCAGTAACATATACGCTGATTCCACAGTAATCTCACAATTGTTACCTTTATAATGATACCAAAAGCATCAAAATAGACATTGTGGTTGCTGAGATATACACATTTTATTTTATATTATCTTTTTTAGAGCAAAAATCTGTAAAACAGTCTCAGGGCTTAACAGGTTAAAGGAGCAATGTTATCATTTTAAAGGATCCACATCACCTTTTACAAAACTTGATTTGATACCTAATAAACACTTGATAAACCTGCAATACGGAAGCATTTTACTTTCTAAAAGTGCCATATGGAGACTTTAAAACCTTTTAAAGGAGCAACACGCAAACCTTTTAAAATTGGGAAGCAAACGACATATAAGGGGAAGGCTAGGCTTGAAAATATTCTTATCATAAAAAGAGGGGCATGTGTGACTTTTGTATTAACTGGATTTAACAATGGCTAATGGCTAATGGCTAATGGGCGGCACGGTGGCGCAGTGGTTAGCGCTGCCGCCTCACAGTCAGAAGGTCCTGGGATCGATCCCCGGGTCGTCCTTAGGGCCTTTCCCTGTGGAGTTGGCATGCTCTCCCCGTGTTCACGTGGGTTTCCTCCGGTTGCTCCGGTTTCCTCCCACAGTCCAAAAGCATGCGATGTGCAGTAGGTTAATTGGTGACTCTAAATGGGCCCCGTAAGGTGTGAATGTGAGTGTGTGAGTGAGTGTGTGTGTGTGCCCTGCAGTGTGTTGCCGCCTGCCCAGGGTTGGTCCCCCCCTCCTTGCGCCCGTAAGTTTCCGGGATAGGCTCCGCCCCATCCCGATCCAACGACCCCGGTTGGGATAAAGCGGTTCGGATGATGAATGAATAAAAGGATTGAAAACTTCATGTGTTAATATATGTTCATCACATTTTCAGGCCCACATTTAATCTAAACCAGTGTTTCTCAAACCAGTCCCGAGGGCCCAAGAGATGGATTTTTGAGACGCCTGAACCAGACGATCAGGAACACTCAGTACTTGACGCAGGTATGGGTTGTAAAACTGAACAGAGCAAAATATGTGAACAGCTGTGAATTCACAGGAATGAGATGATTATTTCAAAATTATTTCTGAAGACTGTATCGATTAGCAGTAAATAGCACTAGATTGCAGCTTTGATCGTATAAATGTCGGATTTAATAAAAATGTTTTAACTGAACGAAAGACACCATTCACTTTGTCACTGCACTGTCCAGGTAAAGTGTGTCCCAGGTGAGGTGGTGAGAAGGACAATTAAGTCCAAAGGCGATTAGTTGCGTAACAGCCGAGCCGAACATGTTATGTGTGTCACGGAAATTAGGGCTCCTTTTTTCGGCTAAGACCTGCATCTAAACCCGGAGGGGTTCACTTTTAGAGAAAAATTTTGGCAAAATGTCAAGGTTTTTCAGGCCGACTATTTGAACTGCATTGAAACTGGAGCTGAAACTGCGTAGCGTAACGGTTAGGGCGTTTGCCCCCTGATCTAACTAGCAGATATTAGCCATTGTTGTTGAAATGGCAGAAGAGGCTATCGTGCCCTCATTGCATCACAGCGCACTTATGGCAGCTGTTAGATGCAATGAGTCGGGTGGAAGGTGGAAGCAAAAATCTGTGGCTATATTTATTTAAAAATTGACGATTACAAAAGGCGAAACAGACAGAACTTTTGCTGAACATTTGAGTGTAACTTATGCAAATGATTTGACATTATGTTGCTAATATATATATGAACCTTCACTGGCCTCACGATGCGATTACGATTATTAGGTCAATGATTGGATTTGATACGATATCACGATGCATGCCATACATTTTTCTTCACACTGCACACAAATTGGGCGGCCGTGGTTGCTACCGGGATGTTCTTTTTATGCCGTAGCCAGAAAGGCACCAAGCAATGTCATTATGATATAATTCAGGGGTTTTCACCTGCTTCTGTTCCAGGCAATACCACTCAGACCAAGCAATGTGTGTGTGTGTGTGTGTGTGTATGTGTGTGGCCATGTATTTATCACATCGTGGGGACCTTTTGTCCCCTAAAATCACTTTTATCTGTTTTTTTGGGGTTTTGTGGGGACATTTGAGAGGTCCCCATGAGGAAAAATGACTTAATAGAAAATGTGCTTGTTTTATTTGAGAAACTAAAAGAGGTAAAAGATGTGCTTTTGGTTACTGAGGTTAAGGTTAGGGTTAGAATTAGGTGTAGGTGTAAAATTACATACATTTAGTCATTATGGAAGTCTATGGAAGGACCTCACAAAGATAGTAATACAAGACTGTGTGTGTGTGTGTGTGTGTGTGTGTGTGTGTGTGTGTGTGTGTGTGGTGATGGGGAGTATTTTTTTGTATTACGATTAAGATATTTGCATTAAATTGATTATTCATGAAGATGCCTTAAACCTCTGGAAATGTTTTGAAAAATGAAAAATTAATCTTTTTTTTTTAAAGTGATTTCAGAAGGGCGTCACGGACCACCTGCAATGCCGCCGCGGGACCACTAGTGGTCAGCGGACCGACAGTTGAAAACCTACGTTATAATCTATTGCAGCCTGCCATTGCATCGATACAGAATCGTCCATGTTACTCACCCTCCTCACCTTCCTCGCCGGGCGACTCCTCGTGCCGCAGGTAAAACTTCACTTCCTGCCTCCTCTGTCCCCATTTCTGCAGGTGCTCCAGCATCGGGCAATCGGGCGGGATCGCTCTCTCTGCGAGGAAAACCGATAAAGGTGGGGGTCTCAGGAAGACGGTAAGAAACACTAGCCTCCTATTTTAAGGGGGCAGCTGGTAACATAACAGTTAGGACGTTCGCCCCGTGTTCGGGAAGTTGCCGATGGAGGGTTCGAATCCCAGATCCGGTGAGCCCTCGTCCACGAGGCCAACTCCCTAACTGTTACTCTACTAACTGCCCCAAATTAAGTCTTGTCACCCCTCAGCGAACAACCGGAAGGACATCTGTTGTTTCATTATTGAGTATAAGAACGTTGATTTCATTTCACGTATGAAAGCAGGAAGTGTAGGACAGGAAGTGGAGTCAGGGTTCGTGAGGTATTAATGTTGGTGTGTTTATAACTGTATTTACTCAATTCTCACCGTTGCCCCTCCACACTTCGACCAGGTGGCATCTGGACTCCCCGGCCTCCTTACACACCTCCACCACGTCCTTACACAGCGTGTCGGGGGAGATGGGCACCTCGGTCAGTACCTGGTCATTACTGCTCAGGAACACCGGGATTATCAGCTGGGAGAGAAAAAAGCAAAGATCAACCTGCTGTAGGGCCGGAACGATATGCCTCGAAATTCAAAATCACAACAAATCAATATCATGATCATTTCACACAGTTACGCTTAATGAAGTGAATGATTGCCCTTGTGAACACAGCACAGTGTGACCTCTGCATTTGACCCTGGGATTTAGACCTTCCAATCACTGGGCGAACGCCCTAACCGCTACGCTACCAACTGCCCAACATTTAACCCAGGATGAGACAGAGCTCAAGTGAGTACGACCAAAGTGATTTAGAGCAACCCGAAGTGCGTCACTCGGCCCGGCGATCTTAAATTTACCCCGACGTTACATAATCCCCCCCCAAATCTGGGGCACTTTTTAAGATCTCTGCAGGCGGTCCCCCCCCATCTACCCCCGCCAGCTTGACGAACACGGCAGCGTTAAAGTTTGTGCCAGGAATCTTGCAAAGAAAAAAATACCTTCCTCTAAGCAAACAACACCACACACAGATTAACGAGATCATTTTGAAGATTTGTGGAAATTCGTTTTCCACAGCTGGAAGATAAGCTCAGCTGCTGGAAAAAATCCCTCAGACCCAACAGGACGTTTCGAGAAATATAGGCTTTTGGGCAGAGTGTGTGTGTGCGTACGTTGCAACAGCAATCACTTCTAAAACCTAAACACGCTCATCTGTCAGCCCTGCTCGATCCTCACTTGGGCAAACAGCATAAACACATTTTTTTTACTGTCTATATTCCAAAGAATGTTTATAGCTTGTATATTTCCATATCCTTTTAAGGTATCCAAAACCTGCAAGACTTCATAAATATTAGGTGTTAAATTTGACAGCATCATTTCTTTGTCATTAATATACTGATCGTTCCGAAAATTGAACGAATCAGAACACAATTCCAGAACTTAGAAATTAACAAGTGGCTTAGACGACAATATGAATAATATGACGAATCTGGAACTTAAACACCCACACACCCACGGCCCAAAACCGCAAAAAAGCAAGCAGATTGAGAGAAGAAACTATATCAGATTATAGGGATGCGCAATAACATCGGAATCATATCGGAATCGGCCGATAATTGCTTTTTTTTAGTCAGCGGGATCGGACCGATGCTCAGATTTGCCCCATATTTTCAGCCGATATTTTATGACGCATTTATCGTACGTGGGAAAAGTAGCGCTTGTGCCTGTGCATTCCGTATGAAAATGTATGGCGTTATTTTGTGCCAAAATTCTGAGCACACAAAATCTCGTCTTTATCTTTGCGCTCAACTCTGCCTGCACACGCGAAAATAATTTCACTAAATTGCGTGTCTCCCTCATTTAGCAAATGTGAGCTGGCACACGGGCCGTGTCCTGAGCCGCGTACTGCCGCACTTAATAGTATGGTAGGTAAGGCGCTTTTATCATACTTTTCTATGAGGTAGTGTGCATCTCAGGAAATAGCCGGGGTTGTAGCTTAACGGCTCTCTACGCACTAGGTAGTGCACATGGAGTGTCCCACGTGCCCTATTTGACTTGGTACACTACATAGGCCGGGAAGTGACTTTTTCTCAAAATGTTGTGCACTACGTTGGAAATGCTTCGGCCTCGCTCCACTCTGCTTTCACACTGGCTTGACTTGGGGCTGTGTTAGAAATGTAAGGGTTATGGTGTTATTTTTGTGGCAAATTGGAACTTTGGCGAGCAAAACATCCCGTCTTTACGCGCTCGACTCTGCCGTCGCTCACGCTCGACTCTGCCTTCCTCATTTATCGGCATCGGCATACGTAAGCGTGAAAAATATCGGATATCGGCATTGACCAGTAATTCCCATATTGTGCATCTCTACCGGATTACAGGGCTGAGTTATAGTAATCTGAAGAATTTGAACTTCTTGAAGAGATTCAAATCTTAAATCTCTTAAACAATTCAAATTCCACTGCACACCAGCGACTAGAATTTAGTCGTTGAAGTGAGACTGCAGATGAGCCAGGTTCAAGATTGAGTAAAGAAATTCTGTACAGGTGGGTTTACAGGGTCAAGTTACAATACTACACTACAATATGAAGAAGTTTGATTCGAATCTTACATTTCTTGAACCAGATCAAATTCCGTCAACGCCCCAAAACCACAAAAGCGAGTGCTCCAGACGGATCAGGATTGAGAGAAGAAATTATTTTATTTCAGATTATAGTGTCAAACTATAATAATCTGAATGATAAAGAGAATCTGCACTTTTTAAAGAGATTTTTGAATTTCTTGGACAAGTCTAAATTCCGTCCACACGAATGACAAGAGATTCTGTCCCAAAACGGAAAGTCGAGCAGCGTCAAGATTGAAATGAGAAATTCAGTACAGCTCAGATTACAAGGCGAGTCAGCAATCTGAATAATATGAAGAATCTTGACTTTCCTAAATGATACAAATTCCGTCCATGACCATGTCCCAAACCCTCCAAAAAGCAAGTACTCCAGATGAGGGAGGTCAAGATTCAAGGGAGAAATTTTGTACGGATTACAGGGTGAAGATTTAACAATCTGAAAAATCTGAAATTTTTGAATGTATTCCAGAGATATATATCTTGAATCTCCTAAACTAAAGTTACAATAATCTGAATAAACTGAATCACATAACTTCCATCCACACCCATATCCCAAATCGCCAAAAATGCAGATACACCGAGTGCAGATTAAGACTCAATTCTGCACGGCTCGGATTACAACCTGATCAATAATCATTTGAATAACAGGAAGAATCTGCAAATGTTCAAGACAAAAAGTGGGCTGAGTAATTCCAAACAGGTCGGATTACAGGGTCCCAGCTTTACTAATCTAAAAATATGATTCAGATCTGGAATCACATAAACAAGTTCAAATTCCGTCCACACCCACGACTGGAACGTAGACCCCTGTCCCAAAACCGTAAAAAGCAAGCGCTATAGACTCCAGACGAGCCGGATTCGAGATTGAGAGGAGGAATTCCTTACGGCTCGGATTACAGGGCCGAGCTATAATAATCTGATTAGGAAAGGCGGCGTCAACGTGCTGCGTGTGGCCAGCAACACGATCCTGTTCCACTAGCACATAAATCAACAGAAATCCAGAGGGGGAAATGTTCTTGTCGCCCGTGGTGAACAGAGTAATCCCGGCCTGGAGTCGTGCCTGGGCTGACGCAAGGCTGTTTCAAAAAGCTGTCACGCCAACAAATAAATAAGTGCTGTATCCTCCCGAAACTTTACGAAGATTCAAATCCGTCAAACTGATTTAGGAAAGCTTATTGAATGGAATTTATTTAGGGGTCCAAGCGCGCTTATGGATCCCTCTTGGAATTGTGTTTCTTCTTTAGAATTTTTTTATTATTATTATTTTCTCATACAAAAGAGATTGTGCAGCTTAAGCCTAAGTCGCCCCAGGCTGAAAATCATAGTGATCAGCTGATAATCGGGGCTATAACGAAGGAAAAAGTGTTTTGACCAATAGGGGGCGCTAAGAGGGCTCTTATCACATCACAGAAATAACAGAGCTTTTATAATTTACATAAAATAATATTTAAAAAAAAACACCCAATTCTTATATGTACACTGTTAGTAGTTAGTTTCTTTATAAACACAACTTATTAAAGCTTCATTACCAAGTCACAAATGTAATTCTTTTTACTGTCATTTCACTTTATTGTTCTACGTTCTAACTCCTTTTGTCTTGACACGATTAATGTAATTAATCAAAACTAAGATGTGGAAGAGGGAAATATACAATGATACTATTTAAACAATCAGACCCTCCAGTATTTAAAAATGCTGCGATCGCAACTATTAACGCAAATTCAGCCTGTCCCCGCACATTCATCGCAATTTTGCCAAATTACCGCAACTTTTCCGCAATTTTTGACCAATCATTGTCATTTCCCGGAAAACGTTGAGTCATACGTCAGCTAACTCACTTCCTTGTTATGTTTAAAAGAAACGTGTGACAAAAATGCCTCATATTTACCTTCAAAAACAAGTAAATGGTTAAAGGTTAACACAAATAATAGTGGTTTTGTCGGTGAGTCAGTCATCATCTGAACTGCTATCTGGGTTGCGGGGACCGGAGCCTATCCCGGGACCGGGGCGCGAGGCGGGGACCAACCCTGGACGAGCACCAACACACCGCAGGGAGCATAGTAGTTTTGTTCCCTTCATTTTAACTAATAGTTAACAAATAATTATAGAGGGGAAAAACTGTGACAACGTTCAACACAATTATTTAGAAAAGTTGCTGCAAAATCAGGCATTTTAAGCCGTAACAATCTAAAAGAAAAGGCCCGCAAAATCTGGGAGGGACTGAACAATAGGGGGAGCTGCGGGTGGAAACAGATTGAGACGTGTGTTCAGTGAGGTGGTCTGAGGTGGCGGTTTAAAACGAATCAAAATCTTGCAAAATATGACTTGAGCAGGTCAAACACAGTCACTCACGTCAACTTAATAATTACATTTAATTATTTAATTTCTAAATAAAAAATAAGAAATGAACTTCTAACCAACTGTTAGAAATGTGTTTATTTGATGTGGAAAAGAAGGAATATTTTGCATGCTTTTATTTGGTTTAGACTAGATTTATTTTTTAAAAGTAACCCCCCCCCCCGACAATTTCCATATTTAGATAGAAATTTTAGTCTAACAAAAAATAAAAGCATGCAACTTAAGTCTAGCCTAAGTAAGAGCACGCAAATATTACAGATTTTCACCAGCTAATAAAGACATTTCTAATAGGCGACCAACCTTTTCAGGGATTTTGTTATCACTCGTCACCTTATTTGCGAATTTCAGTCGCTCAAGTCTAGTTTATAACATTTCAGATGTCAAATGAATCTATTTTTGAAATAAAAATTAAGAAATTAACTTGTTACCAGTTTCCAGATAAATTATGCGCAGTAACATTCCCAAACCAAAATATTACATTTTCCATCATGTAATAAACACCTTTCTAACATTTCAAACCAGAAAACGAGTCTAATCCAGATTATCTACTGCACTTTCATTTTACAACACATTAAACAACCCCCCTAACACATGCTCTACGCATTCAACTCAGCAGCATCTAATAAACACATTTTAAAAGTTATTATTTGTAATGTTTTAGTCATTTTCGTCTGCTCTTATTTGCATTGCACTACACTCTCAGAATGACGATGTAGAAAAATGTAGTAAACTTTAGTTTACACATTTTGTGTTAATTTTTAATAAAATCATATAGCAAAAGTCAGATCTTTTACACATAGTTAGGTGTAGTTTTTAAAATACACAACGTGCATTTGTTCTCAGCATTCAAAAACAATATGTGTAACCAAGAACAGCACGTGTTAATATTATACATGTTTACACATCTTTGTGTTACATTTTCTTGACACTTCCATCGTGTCAAAAGTGTTAACACAGTGAATGTGTTCAAATTAACACAAGAAAAGTTGTCCCAAAACTCATCCGTTAATGTGTATGAATTTGATACAGTTTGTGTCCATTTTAACACATTTTTCTAAGTGTAGATTTATTTAAAAGTTTAATTTAATTTAGTCGGAACTTAAGTCTAGCCTAAGTAAGAGCATGCAAAATATTAGATTTTCACCCGCTAATAAAGACATTTCTAAGACGCAAACAGGTCAAACCCATACAGCTCCCGTACTTAAATTTCACAACACCCAACATTTTACACTGCCTCCTACACATACAACTTAACACTAGAGAGGTCGGGGGGTCAACTTTCCCCAATCTAAGTTCACCGGCTATTTTAAGCACCTAAAAAATGTCCAAATTTCCCAAACGAGCCGTCTCATATTTATTTATTTCACCTTGGCCGTCCCAGACGCTTTCTTGCGTTTCTTCTCATCCTTAATCTTCCACGGTCTGGACTTGGAGGCGCTGAGCAAGCTTCGGAGTACCATATTGACCAAACGCTTCATGGATTTCGAGGGTCCGGGGGGTCCAAGGGGGTCGCAAGAGGAGGCAGGAAGAGGGGCGAGTTTCAGCCGAGGTTTAAAATGTGTGAGAGTGAAGTGTGTGAAGGAGCTGAGGGCAGAGAGAGTAAGAGAGAGAGAGAGAGAGAGGAGAGGAGGACGGGGGAGGGGGGGGGTGGAGGTAGTTAGGGCACGTGGGAGGAGGAGGAGGGTGTGGGGTAGTTTGGGGTGATTTGGGAAGGGGGTGGGAGGGCATTTGCATCATCGTGTTCCTTTTTAGTGACATTGGCCAGGAACAGCTGAAGTGCTGGTGGTAGATAAGATGTGACTAGTGACGGCAAACAGCTGCCCCAACGCCACGCGACTGATAAAACGGATAAATAAACACGCTCATTCACAGACACACGGTTGGATATCAGATATCACATCCACATTAAGAAGCGAACGTCTTGCACAAGCTCGACAACGTCCCAGCACATGATTAGGCAGTGTTGAGGAACAAAAAAGTAAAACTAGAGATGTGTTTCCACAAGAAAACGCCAACGTGATTGCTCAAGTTTTGTGACTGTGATATAAACACTGGCCGAGGGATGATAACAATAAGAAAAAGACGAGTGCGGGTGGAAACAGATTGAGATGTGTGCGTTCAGTGAGGTGGTCTGAGGTGATAGAAGAACCGTGTTGACTGTCGTGTAAAAAACTGACGAAGGAAAGCTTTAAGGTCCCAAATCCCATGTATTCTTAATGGGAGAAAACAAATGGGTTCCTATGGAGAAAAATAAACGACAGAATAAAAGGATGAAGAAGACGAGTGTGGGTCGTGATGTTTACAGATATGCGAAGAGGCTCGCAGACCCCCGAAGCACGTCATATTCGGTGGTGACGCACGGCGGCGGTAAAGCGTCGAAATTTGAGCTCCATGTTAGTCTATGGGGAAAAAAACGGACGAAAAAATGGACAGAACTCGCAAACGAGTGCCCCACACCATTATAGGATGCACGTTTTAGAGTTGGATCAACGTTTTAGCACAAAAACTGTAGGAGGAGCAGCGGTTGGAAAAAGGGTGTGGAATTAAAATCGGAAAACAAAACGTGATTGAGCCCCGGGTCGGTCGTAGGGCCTTTCTGTGTGGAGTTTGCACGCTCTCCCCGGGTTGGCGTGTGTTTCCTCCGGGTGCTCCGGTTTCCTCCCACGATCCAAAAGCATGCTATATAGGTTAACTGGCGACTCTAAATTGGCCCCGTAAGGTGTGATGTGAGTGTGATTGTGTGAGTGTGTGTTGACGCCTGCCCAGGGTTGTTCCCCGCCTTGCGCCCGTAAATTCCCGGGATAGGCTCCGGTCCCCCCGCGAGCCCAGCTGGGATTAAGCGGTTGGGATAAAGATTGAATGAACTACTAATGGTGATGCCTGGTGGTGAGATGCTGCCTTGTAACAAGAAATGAAACTATTTCTCTCTTTATAAAGGCGGACATTTTGGTGGAGATTGGTGGTGAATTGGCAGAGTGACATCTGATCGGCCGCCATGCCCTCATATCATCGTTTCCGAAGTTGCACGTGTTTTCTGTATTTGCAGCACATTCCGTATTTTATATCGTACTGGGCTCTCTCTCAGCCACCGCACGTATCACCGAGCCCTAACATTTCTTCCTCAATAGCACTCATCTTTCTCCCGCTGTTTGCATTAGACTCAGACTCGATGGCAGACGGCTGCAGTCTGCTGACTCCATAGAAGGAGGCGATTCGGTGCCAAAACACCAAGTCTTCTCAATAATAAATCTGGAAGTGCAGGAGGGCCTGACGACTGCGGTTCTGGGGATTCTTGCTGGATAAAAAGTCGTGATTAAAAAACGCGGCACACGACAACTGGTACTGTGGGTTCGCTTTGCCTTACAATACAGCGTCTGGGAAAGAAACCTCTTGATGAATTGATTGAAGTGAGTGATTACTTGTCATTGTGAACACGGCACAGCACACAGTGTACCACAATGATCCGTGAAGGAATAGTGGGCAGCTTTTTGGCAGCGCCAAGTGGGGAGCAGTACCTTGCTTATAGGTACCTTAGGGGTACATTTCTATGTTCCCACTAAAAATTGTAGTATTACATTTACTGAAGATTTTTAAGAGTAGAAAGTAGGGAAGCACGATAATATCAGAATCATGTCGGAATCGGCCGATAATTGCTGGTTTTAAGTCAATGGCATCGGACCTATGCGTAGATTTGCCCGATATTTTCCGATCTTATGACGCACTGACTGTCAGCTCTTCCTCCCCTGCAGGACATTTACACCAAGAGATGTAGGACCAGGGCCATTAGGATTATAAAAGACTTGTCTCATCCCAGCAATGGACTATTTCATCTTCTGCAATCAGGCAGAAGGTTCCGCACCATCAAGGCCAAAACAGAGAGACTCAGGAGGAGTTTCTATCCTCAGGCCATCCGTTTTCCGAACCAGGACATGCCTTATTGCCATTCCATACTGTCTCTCAATCATATTGTTTATGATCATTTATACTGTCTGCCATTTTTCTCTGTCCAATATTACATACTCCTCGTCTGTTTGCTACTTGCTACATTGTTCACTGCTGTGCAGTTGCACTCGGCACTTTAAACGGTCACTTTAAACAGTCACACTGCACCTGTCATCTTTGTATATAAGGGTGTTTTCACACTTGGTCCGTTTCAGCCCTCAAAGCGAACTCCGATCGATTAGTCTGCATTTTTTATCTATTATGTGAACACGCCAAACGAACTCCGACCCCTCTGAAACGAACCGAACTGAGACCACATCGGGAGGTGGTCTCAGTCCGGTTCGCTTTAAGTCCGCGGCGCGGTTCGTTTAACTCGCGCCTTATGAACGCAATGCGCTCCTGGTTCGCTTCGACAGTTTTTGTTCGAAGAAAAAAAAAAAAACTAGGCAGAATGCAAGGTCTGAGAGCTCCATAAAATTAAGTATGAACAGAAAAAGGACTGCGGCCCCATCTGAGCTGAAGTGGACCAGAAAAAGAACCCAGTCCCCTTTCAAACGAACTCACAGTGTGAACATAAAGAGAGCCGAGTTCCCTTTCTGTTGGTCCATTTTTTGGACCACTTCTAGAAGACTGAGTTCGGTTCCTTTAAAGAGGACTATATGTGAAAACACCCTAAGAAACAGTTATTTATTTACTCCCTTATCTCCTTTTCAAATTCAAATTTGTATTGTGACTTTATTTTATTTTAATTTTAAATTTTATTTTAATTTTAGTTTGTTTTTTTTTAATTCTGCCTAATTGCAGTCAGGAGCGGATCAGGATACATTTCACTGCATTTTGTATCTGATAACTTGCATGTGACAAATAAAGAATCTTGAAAATGTGGGAAAGGTAGCGCATGTGCCAGGTATGCCCAAAGTCCGAGATGGGATTTGTATGGTGTTATTGTGTGTCACAATTCTGAGCACGCAGTGGAGCGTTCGCAAGCAAAATCTCGTCTTTTCGCGCTCAGCTCTGTCTTACGCATGGGCTGTGTCCTGAGCCGCCTACTACTACCACACTTAATAGTATGGTAGCTAAGATGCTCTTATCATACTTCTCTATGTGGTAGTATGCCTCTCAGGAAATAGCCGGGGTTGTAGCTTAACAGCTCTCTACGCACTAGCGTACCAAGTCAAATAAGGCGCATGTGACACCCCATGTGCACTAACATGGGGTGTCACATGCGCCTTATTTGACTTGGTACGCTACATAGTGACTTTTTCTCAAAATCTTGTGCACTACGTTGGAAATGCTCCGCCCTCGCTCCACTCCGCATTCACGCTCACTTGACTTGTTGCTGTGTTAGAAATGTCAGAGTTACAACGTTATTTTTGTGCCAAAATTTTGACAGTGGAACTTTGGTGAGCACGAAAATCACGGGATAACGGCATCGGCCAATAATGCCCACATCGTGCATCCCTAGTGGAAAGTGCTGTTCTGGGGCACTGTGGAGCTGACCACATTAAGAACACTCGTGTGATTTACTGTCCCATCTTCCCAAGTTAAACCGTCAATAGGTTGTCCAGGGCGACGGCCAGCTCCACGGAAACACGCATGTAACAACACACACTCGGCCACAGCTAAGTGTGTAAAAGGCAGTACAGAGAGCAGTCCGTCTTCTCAGCTCTTAATGAAGCTGACAGTTTGGCTTTCTCCACTCGACACCTCGCCCAGTTCTGGCTGTGAAATGGGAGTCTGGGACGCAGAAGGACAAAATAGTCTTTATGCAGCAGATTTTTACGAATCCACACAGCGGATAATGGGGGGAAGAGGAGTTCAATATATTATTTTACTCTTTTAGTTTACTCAGAAATTTTATTTTTACATTTTCTTTTTGTTAAATAAGCTTTGAGTATGATAATATACAATATAAATAAGCTAGTCTTTATCCGACAGAAACATTTTAGGACTTAAATCCACAAAGTAGATGACAGGTTGAAGAAGGGTTGAACTTTTAAAAAAGGTTTACACAATAGGTTTTTATTCCCAACTAGTATTTGGTCATTTTATATTCTTTAGTGATGCGCTGTGGTGTGTTCACAAATAATTACGATATGGGAATGATTGGTCGATGCTGACATCCCATATTTTTCCTGCTTATATCTGCCAATGCCGATGTCGATCAATGAGGAAGACAGAGTTCAGCGCGTAAAGACAAGATATTTTGCTCGGCAAAGTTCCACTGCGCGCTTAGAATTTTGGCACAAAAATAACACCATAACTCTGACACAGCACCATGTTAAGCGAGCGTGAAAGGAGAGTGGAGCGAGGGCGGAGCATTTTACAGAAAAAGTCAATTCCTGCCCTGTGTAGTGTACCAAGTTAAATAGGGTGCGTGTGACTCTCCATGTGCACTACCAAGTGCGTAAAGATGCGTTAAACTACAACACCAGCTATTTTCTGAGATGCATACTACCACATAGTAAAGTATGATAGGAGCGCTCTACCTACCACACTAATAAGTGCGGTAGACTGCGGCTCGGGACACAGCCCACATGCGAGCTCACATTTAGTAAGTGAAGCAAACATACAATTTAGTTATTGACATTTTTTCACAGGTGCAGGCAGAGTTGAGCGCGTAAAGACAAGATATTTTGTTCGTGAACGTTCCACTGCGTGCTCAGAATTTTAACACAAAATAACGCCATACGTTTTAAGACAGAAAGCGCAGCCTGTATAAAATCCCACCTCGGACTTTGGACATGCCTAGCACAAGCGCAACCTTTCCCAGGTACAGTCAATGCGTCATAAAATATCGGCTGAAAATATCTAGGCATCTGTCTGATGCCGATGAAAAAAACAGAGATCGGCAAATCCGATATGTGACTCTGCACGGCAAAACCAGTCGCTTGTCGCAAATTTTCAAAGCCGGTCGCGGCTACGCTTGCATTTACGGTAGCCTACGCTGCATTCACAGCCACATGGATAGTCTACCTGCGTTAGGTTAACTGAACTCGGGAGGCGAAGATGGATTCCGGAGAAACATCTTCACGCTCGTCAACGAGTGGATTTACCGTAAATATTTGAAGTAGAGCGGTCAAAACAGAAACTTTTAACATTCTGCTGGAATTGAATTCCTCACCTCAAGAAAGTCACGTTTTTAGGATGGAAAGGCTAAGTTTTCCAGCAAAAATTATTCACAACAGTACAGTATAGACCTTCCACTGTTTCAAAACACTAAAAACAAAAAATCCAAAATTTTACCCCACGCAACATAAACGGTCGTTTTTCTCAGAAACCTCCGTTACGACAAGCGCCGTGCAGAGTCACATATGATTCTGATATTATCGTGCATCCCTACATTTCAATAAATACATGCAACAATAACAAAATAGCAATTTATCCTGTTGCAACTATTTCATGCCAAAGAATTCATTCATTATCTGAGGAACTTAATCCCTATCGGGGACCAACGCTGGTTGGGCACCAAAACACACTGCAGGGCACACTCATACAACCACACTTACACCTAAGTGGACAATGTACAGTCACCAAACAACCTACAGCGGAGTTTTGCACCACGAGAGGAAACCGGTCCACCCGCGCGAACACAGGGAGAGCACACAAACTGCACAAAGAAAGACTCACTACCATGCCGGGGATCAAACCCAGCACCCTCTTGCTGTGAGGCGACAGCGCTAACCACCGCACCACACTGCCGCCCCCACACGCCAAGAATGTTTTTCTTCAACGTTCTTAAATCTAAATTTCTGCAAAGCAATCCTAGTATTTTTTCTCACTATTTTTGCTCAGTATTTACATGATATAGAATCTACAGAGTTTGTTGCAGTAACACAATGGCACTTCACAATCAAATGTCACAATCTGCTCTGTGTTCTCACAAACAAACACCAACTACTAAACAAGAACCAATGAGCCAAGACACAAAAGACTTCACACAAAACTGCCAATGAAGCTTCTAACAAATAAAAATGCAAGTATGTACTAAAGTGCACAACTTTTGATTTCATTCATTTAAGCAAATATACATTATTATGGTCACCTTTTTGCTCATTGAATAAGACATCAAGTTCCAGCTGAAATGCAATTTACTGAGGGAAAACCTTTGTTTAAAAATGCAATATCTTCACTGCAGTAGAGGTAGTTGTTTAGGGAATGAGAAAATACTCAGGAATTCGACTTACTCCATCTGTCTAACTCTTACAGAGCAACACCCAAATAACACAGTGCATTCTGTCATTGACAACCGCAGAGGAGTCATATCCCATCTTTCAGCTAATACTACAAAATAGTAAACACAATAAAACAGTAAAAACTGAACAAACAGCTCGACTTGTGAAATGTTTGTTCTGTTCTTTTCATGGACTGTAATGGTACAGGACAGAGCACATGACGTATGAGTGAAAGGGCTTGTACTCGTGTCATGTACATTTATTTAAAAATGCACAAATTAATTTTTGATCATTTTTGTCTTGGAGCTAAAGGAGAATTTGGGCAAGTTGAGAACACTCCAATAGGAGATTGGAGGACATTAATGTTGTTATCATGTGATTATGTACTCTGGAAATAACTTTGTAATTTTTACTCATAACTAATGTAAACAATAATCTGCAATAATCTAAAATGGGAGATGAAGCTGAAATAATTTACTCCCCTATACCAGCTAGAGCCACTGTCCAAATAGAAAAAGTTTAACATCAAATAAATTAATAATTATTATAGCAACATGTTTAAAAAACAGTATATCTGTAAAGCATTACAATAAGCAAAAGCAAAAGTATTCGTCAGGTCTTATTTTCCATTATTATTATTATTATTATTATTAGTAGTAGTAGTAGTAGTAGTAGTATTTATAGACTTTATCATTGCTCAAAGATCTGTATAAACTCCAGACCGTTTGATATTTTCTTTAATTAATCAGAACTAAACTCAATTTTCACTTTAACAACAGGAGCTAAAAAGAGACAAAAAGCCAAAGGCGGCAACGTGAAGGCACAAAGCTTACTTTAGTCTTCGTAAGCAAAAAGTATCATGGAAAATTACAAATAAATGTTTAACTGTAGTAACTACACAACAATTCAGCTAAACTACAGTAATGGCTACCACTAAACTGTAAAACACGGTAGTTAAACTACAATAATGGCTGTGATTACAGGATGTGCTGATTTTGGGCGTTACTGTATGAAGGTGACCCGGAGAGAAGCAGTAAACACTTTATGAACCAAGTTCCTGTGAGACATGATCAGTTAATGTTCCTTAATTAAAGGATCATTAAGAATACACAGAAGGAAAATTAAAAGTCCTGAAAGGATATGCGGCAAAATATTAAAGCTAAGTTCAATGTGTATTAATGCAAATCCTGAGTCCTGACTGAGCTATGCCCTTGTGAAAAAGTAGTGTACTAAAGTGTAGTGTGCTTTAGTTTACTAGAAGTGTGATAAAAATGCATTTTCTTCATACAAATATATATTTTTAAAATAAAACTTACATTGTACTTTTGGTATACTGGCAAAAAAGGTAATATGATTAAATAACACTTAAAGAGAGGTAGCTTTGACATCAATAACACTTCAATCTAAATAAATCAAAACCAATCAAATTTATAATAGTGTTTTAGACTAATATATGTCAAAGTATTTCAAATGTACATTCAGAAGGCATATTTTACTTTTAAATGATATTTAAATAATAAAAATACACTTTCAGTAAGAATACTTATGTACTTAGGATATATGTCAGGTATACTACATTTGAATTCATAATGATATAAATTAGACTATAAATACAGCTTCACATGTCCAGGAAAAGCACTCAGATGTAGCATTTAATGATTCCTAATGTAATAACCTCATTCTTAATTGTGATTTAAACGTATTTAAGTTGTAATAAGACATCTCAAAATAATAAAATTAATACACTTTTCTGAAAGTTTACGCATGGCATTAAGTACACATTTTAAATAATACTTGAATACTCATGGGTGTTTTCACATGTGTGTTTTGGGTTAGTATTTGTCTTCACAAATCCAGATTTTTTTTATCATAAATGCAAGTGGGAGAATTATATTTCATTCAGAATTGTAGACTGAACATGACACCAAGACGAATAATAAATATAAACGGCATGTGTACTTCTGAATCAGCTCAGCGTTATCAGTGATATAAGTAAGAACAGAAGCAGTCAAACTTAAAGCAAGCGAGAGATACTTTCAGTGTAACACAAAATTAACAGATGTCACAATATGATATCGTATATTAATATCCGTTCGGCGGAGTTGAGGCTCAGCGTCCCCGTTTCACAAGCTTACCGGCATCATGTCTGCTTATCAGCGGAACCGGGACCGGGACAGAGCACGACCCCGATCCGCTACAGCTCTCCTCAAGCCCGGGGCGCTGGTGGCCGACAGGACGCGGGGATTCGACCCGAGAAAGTCCGCTGTTCCAGCCCGGGGTTTTAGAGGCGAGGACGGGGCAAAACCGAACTGGGTCAACTGCGTCTCAACATCCGCCACAGAGCGCATTTCCACAGGATTTACACACACACACACACACACACACGCACACACACACACACACACACACACACACACAGTCTTGTATTACTATCTTTGTGAGGTCCTTCCATAGACTCCCATAATAACTAAAGTACATAATTTTACACCTACACCTAATCCTAACCTCAACCTCAGTAACCAAAAGCACATCTTTTACCTCTTTTAGTTTCTCAAATAAAACAAGCACATTTTCTATTAAGTCATTTCTCCTCATGGGGACCTCTCAAATGTCCCCACAAAGCCCAAAAAAACAGATAAAAGTGATTTTAGGAGACAAAAGGTCCTCACAATGCGATAAACACATGTCCACACACACACACACACACACACACACACACACACACACACACACAC
>JAVGVS010001325.1:0-24445 GCA_032718565.1 Distichodus sexfasciatus
AAAAAACTTTTAGTTTTTTACAGTGTATGAAGCCTCTTCAATTTTTCTGTTGTCTCCTTTTGACTTTCTGTTGCCTCAGTCACTGGCATGAATTTCATGTCCCACTTAACGAAACCATATGTGTCCTGAACAGCAGCCCTTTTTTCAGCTGGGACTTCATCTGTTTCATATTCATCTGAACACTCCTTGCGCTTCTTTATCCTGCATGTTGAAGACCGCATAACATTTTCTATTCTTGCTTGTAACTGCTTGACCTGTGAGTGATATCCTGATCCCACCAAGTCACCTTCTATGACATCTTGCAATGACTCTGGATACTTGGCAATCAGTTTTTTTTGGCTACTTCAGTCGAAGCTAGTTTACTGGGAGAGGCACTTGCACTCATCATTTCAGAAACAACAATATGAATCATTTCTCTTCTTAACTTTGGTGTTGGCCTCTTCCCCCTCTCCAAACACTGCATTAAAGCTTCTGGAAACTTATTCCATGGAATCTGGAAGCTGTCAACCCAATCTGAAACAGTTAGCAGTCGGCTGGTCAAAGGTGAGAGGAGCTTGCTGATGAGGTAAGAGAGGACAATGGTGACTGGATGTGAATTTCAGTACTTTGTGCTGTAAAACAAACAAATAGATTCCCAGGGGGGTCACGTGACACTAATGGCAAAAGAACAGCGCTGCCGCTGAGCTCCAGCAAAACCTTCCATTTTTTGGTACTTTTATGACTTCGATTTACTCTCTTTTAGTCATGGTTTGTGCAGGTTATGTCAGGGTGTCGGCCGAAAGCAGATTACATGCTAAGGAAGAAAAGGCAAGCGAAGATCTACAACCCACCGCGTTATCACACACTGACATGGCGGCCGCAGCAGGTGCAAGTCTATCTGCTGAGGAGACTGACGTGCTTGTTAAAACAATCACCTCAGAAATTCTTGCAGGAGTAGATTTAACTTTTAGTAATAAAATTGACCCTGTGCTGGAGAAACTAACTGCAATCTTGAACTATCTCGTGGAAATGGAAACGCGGGTGTCAGCCGCTGAAACACGCATTTCTCAAATCGAAGATGTAGCTACGAAAGAGTCAGTGGACGTAGCAAAGTTAAAAGCGAGTCTAAATACGGCACTGGAGAAGCTTGACGACTGTCTAGTCTTTGTCCCGCCTTCCCTGTGTGTGTCATTGGTTTATTAGTTCTGTCTGTGCTTTAGTCCTGCCCTTAATTCTGATAGGGTGTCCCTTTAATAGGTGTTCCTGTTTGGTTAATGATTCCAGCCCCTCGTTTGGGTTTGCATATATAAGTTCGGTTTTCCCTTTGTGGTTTGTCCGTTCACCCTCATGATTGTTCTATTGTTTTGCCAGAGCCAGAGCCACAGGACCAACCAAGGACAACCGTGCTAACTGCTAAGCCACACTGAGGCTAACTGCTAAGTTACCATGAGGGGATGTGCTAGCCATCTAGTTCTATGGCCTTTTGTTTTTTTCTATCAGCTACAGTCACAGAAGTCGGCCAAGGATGACCGGGCTAACCGTTAAGCTACACTGAGGCTAACTGCTAAGCTACACCGAGGCTAACTGCTAATGCTACCATGAGGTGAAGTACCCACCTGTTGCCAAATGGCTCTGCTCTCTCCCTCTCTGTGTGTTTCTCAAGGAGTGTGGCAGTTCTTGATGCCTTTTGGACTATGGTCATGATCACCGAGTGTTAACGTTGCAGAATCCACCACGCATGTCAGATACGCTGTGCTACCATGAGGTGAGGAGCTAACCTGTTTAGCCAAACGGCTATTGCTTTCCATCTGCTCTCTATCTCTCAGGGTGTGGAGTTTACCTAAGGGGTGACTACGTTTAGAGTGTTGGAGTTTTATAGTAAGACCCTCGGCTGTAGTACACTAACCCTAGAATACACTTCCTGCTTTGCCACTGTTCGGACGCTTTTGCTTACTGCTCCGCGCTTTGCTCCCTGTTTATATACTTTTCTCAGACTTTTCTAAGATTTTCCAAGATTTTAATCTCAGCAGATCAGCACAGTGCTCAAATGACACTCCTTTGGCACAAACACTTTTCGTAACTGGAATAATACTATGAAAAAAGAGACTCTTTGCCTCCCACTGCCAGCAGTTTACATTCCGGAGACGGGAAAACACAGCTGCCTACTACAACAGACGAGAAAGAAAATGCCTCTTCTGGAATCTACTTGCTGCACAAACTGCCACAGACTTTTACAAAGAATTGTGGTTCTTGAAACAAAGTTACTTGCTGGACTTCCAAAACAGGCGGAACACTCAGCAGACCGTCGTCACGGACCCCCTCAGCATACAGTCGGTGAGTCCCATAAGCCTAGTGAATCTCAACAAGTTATAAGTGTAGAGGAGCAAGAAACTGATCAACACACTAATCGATGGCACAAACAGGGAGCGAGACCCAAAGGCACTCGAGACATCCGATTGTCACGAGTGTCTCGGATTGCTGCCGTAGCATCCTCTACCCCAGATATGGCTATGACAAGGCTTGCAAAAACTGGTATTTTACCAGCTTGAGAACAGATTTGAAGCATTAATGAATGTGGGTGAAGAATCCCCAAATGTGATTGAACATGGATCGTATGAGCCAGCAGCTAACATCGCTACTAACAGGCGCTCAAGGTTGAACAGACAGCGGCTTTCAGTGCATAGCGCAACCGAGGCCAGGACTCTGATAGTGGGTGACTCCATTATCAGAAATATCAGTAGCAGGAATATAACTACATGCAGCTTTCCTCAAGCAACCGTCTCTGATGTGAACAGAGAACTTCCGAACATCCTAATGAAGTACAAGACTGCAAATCGAATCATCATCCATGTGGGGAAGAACGATATTCGGAAAGAGCAGTCAGAACTCCTAAAGAAGGACTTCAGTAAACTCATCGAAACACTTCAAAGACTTAAAGTTTAGCCGTTCATCAGTGGACCACTCCCAGCAAGGGGAACTAACATGTTTTCACGGTTGCTCGGGCTGAATACATGGCTACAAAGAACCTGCAGTCTAAAAGGAGTCAACTTCATTGACAACTTCAATCTTTTCTGGGGCCATAGACAACTGTTTAAACTGGATGGCCTCCACCCAAACAAACTTGGTGCAAGAGTGCTAAAGGACAACATCTATTTTTCACGCCGTCATCCTTCAGTAGAGTGTGTCAGTTCACCCAACATGAATGGCACTCACACACCTGGACAAAGTATGAGTGACCACAGGACTTCAAATCTGCTTCAGAGTCGTCATGTGATTGACACATCTCACAAGCACACTGACAACGCCACACAGCCACAACAAGCACTGCTCATGGACACCCTCCCAGTTGAGCCCTGCCCACAGAGCTCATCACAGACAGACTGTGACGCACTACAACAGCTCCAGGATTCAGCGCTGAAGGAAGACTTTCTGATAAACAGCCAGGAAAGTCAGGGCAACATATTTCAGCCACCGGAAACACCAGAGCCAGAGCCCCGCTCATCAGACACATCTCTCTCTCCAGCATTTCCACTTCTAAGTTTCTCACAGAAAATGGAGGAACTGGTAGATGTTGAAACAAGACTCTCCCACTCTTTTGCTGCAAGCCCCCAGATATCAACTAAAAAAACGGCGGGCACCACAACCACCAAAGCCTGTAGGCCCAGCTCACCCTCCTCCTCCCTCGAGAGCTCTCCGGCCGCTGCCACAACGCCAGGGCCCAAACCCTCCTCCATCTGCTGTAGGTGAACCAAAAACAACTGATAACAACTCTCAGTTATATGTGTCGGGTCCCTGCTATGATAGCAGCAACACTCAGAAATGTTTACATAACAAGCGGGAACCCAGTGTGCCTGTAGCCTTCTTTATCTCTGTTTTATCACGTGATAGAAAGTCTAAGGCCTTCTCAAGCCGTACAGCTGACCCATCTAATCTGCAGCCCATTAGGTATCAAACTAAGACTGCTCTAGAGACAAAAAGTAATGGCATCAAGTTAGCATTTTTAAACATTCGCTCACTAAAAAATAAATCATTTCTGATCAATGACTTAATAACCACATGCAACCTGGATTTTATGTTCCTAATTGAAAAATGGCTTGAAGACAGCTGCAGTGCAACAGTCCTCAATGAAACAGCCCCTCCTAACTTTACTTTCATATGAGCGTTTGCAGAGCTGTTAGGAGAGGTGGTGGTGTAGCTGCTCTATTTAAAGATGTCTATCAATGTAAGCAAATGTCATTTGGTCAGTACCTGTCTTTTGAATATCTAGGGATTGTGCTGAAAGGTGCTCCACGAATTCTATTTATCATTATTTACAGGCCTCCAAAATACTCTCCAGCCTTTGTTGAAGAGTTCACCGAATTATCAATGATTTCCTCAGAGTTTGACTGTTTTGCTATTGCAGGGGATTTCAATTTTCATATAGAAAATGCAGAAATCAAAACTACAAAAGAAATTATAACCGTTTTAAACACTTTTGACCTGATTCAGCATGTGCATGGACCCACACACAATCGTGGACACACTCTTGATTTACTCATTAGTAAGGGTCTAAACATTTCCTCCATTGTCATTAAGGATGTAGCACTATCTGATCATTTCTGTATTTTCTTTGATATATTGATCTCTGCTACCACTGAATCTAGATCCGTCTCTGTCAGAAAGAGATGTATTAACGAAAATACTAGTGTGCTGTTTATGAAGGCTATATCTTCAACGGCAAGCATTTCTGCAGACTCAGTTGATCTTCTCCTGGAGTCTTTTAACTCAAAAGTTAAGAATGTCATCGATGACATTGCACCAGTGAAAGTCAGTAAGACGACTGGCAGACAAAAATCATGTTGGAGAAGATCAACAGCAGTACAGAGTATGAAAAGACAATGCAGAAAAGCTGAGCGGATGTGGCGGAAGACGAAACTTGAAATTCACTATAGCATCTATAAAGACAGCCTTCATGCTTTCAATGTGGAACTAGCCACAGCAAGACAGAAGTTCTTTTCAAACCTTATAAACAGTAACATAAACAACAGTCACACTCTTTTTGCTACTGTTGAGAGACTAACAAACCCCCCAAATCAAATTCCCAGTGAAATGCTCTCTGACAGTAAATGCAATGACTTTGCCTCCTTCTTTTCAGAGAAGATCATTAATATCAGAAAGGTGATTAGCACATCCTCAAGTTATGCAGAGGTCACACTGATTCGACCGCAATTTAAAAAAGAAGTCACTTTGTCTGGTTTTGAAGCAATCGATAGCAAAACTTTGGAAGAAATAGTGCAGCACCTTAACTCCTCAACCTGCAACCTTGACACACTTCCCACATCTTTTTTCAAAAGTGTGTTTAACTGTTAAGAAGCAGATCTCCTAGAAGTGGTGAACACCTCTCTTCTTTCTGGGACTTTTCCAAACTCCCTGAAAACTGCAGTTGTTAAGTCCCTTCTGAAAAAGAGCAATCTTGATAACACCATATTGAGCAACTATAGACCAATATCTAATCTTCCTTTTATAGGCAAGATTATTGAAAAGGTAGTTTTCAATCAGTTGAACAACTACTTAAACTTAAATGGATACCTGGACAATTTTCAATCTGGCTTCTGACCGCATCACAGCACAGAGACAGCGCTTGTTAAGATAATAAATGATATTTGCCTAAATTCTGATTCTTGCAAAGTATCAGTGCTGGTACTACTAGATCTTAGTGCTGCGTTTGACACTGTCGATCATAACATTCTTCTAGAGAGACTGGAAAACTGGGTCGGGCTTTCTGGGATGGCTCTCAATTGGTTCAGGTCATACTTAGAAGGGAGAGGTTATTATGTGAGTATAGGAGAACATAAGTCTAAGTGGACGTCCATGACATGTGGAGTCCCTCAAGGCTCAATTCTTGCGCCGCTCTTGTTTAGCCTGTATATGCTCCCACTCAAATAATGAGAAAGAACCAAATTGCCTATCACAGCTATGCTGATGATACCCAGATTTACCTAGCCTTATCGCCAAATGACTACAGCCCCATTGACTACCTCTGCAAATGCATTGATGAAATTAACAGTTGGATGTGCCAGAACTTCCTTCAGTTAAACAAGGAGAAAACTGAAGTCATTGCATTCGGAAGCAAAGAGGAAGTTCTTAAGGTGAATGCATATCTTGATGCTAGAGGTCAAACAACTAAAAACCAAGTCAGGAATCTTGGTGTGATTATGGAGTCAGACCTTAGCTTCAGTAGTCATGTCAAAGCAGCAACTAAATCGGCATACTATCATCTTAAAAGCATTGCAAGAATTAGATGTTTTGTTTCCAGCCAAGACTTGGAGAAACTTGTTCATGCCTTTATCACAGGCAGGGTGGATTATTGTAATGGTCTCCTCACTGGCCTTCCCAAGAAAACCATTAGACAGCTGCAGCTCGTCCAGAACGCTGCTGCCAGGATTCTGACTAGAACCAGAAAATCTGAGCATATCACACCAGTCCTCAAGTCCCTACACTGGCTTCCAGTTGCATTTAGAATTGATTTTAAAGTACTTTTACTGACATATAAATCACTCAATGGCCTAGGACCTAAATACAGATATGCTCACTGAATATAAACCTAACAGACCGCTCAGATCATTAGGATCGAGTCAGTTAGAAATACCAAGGGTTTACACAAAACTAGGGGAATCCGCTTTTAGCTATTATGCTGCCCGTAGTTGGAATCAGCTTCCAGAAGAGATAAAGTGTTCTAAAACATTAGCTACATTTAAATCTAGACTTAAAACTGATCTGTTTAGCTGTGCATTTACTGAATGAGCACTGTGCTTCGTCCGAACTGATTGCATTCTGTTTTTAACTGTCTTGACCTTATTTTAAATCAATTTTTAAATCATTTTGTTTTATTGTTGTGATCATTGTTTTTATGATTGTTCTACTTCTTTTTTTTTTTTTATTATTGTTTTTATGATTATTCTACTTCCTTTTATGTAAAGCACTTTGAATTACCTCTGTGTATGAAATGTGCTATATAAATAAATTTGCCTTGCCTTGCCTAGTAAGGTTTGCCTCAGCTGTGCTGTCTTCTCATCGTGTTCACTGTGCTTCTGCACTTTTGCATATTGTTATTAAATCATATAACTTGACTCCTGCGTTTGTGTCCAACTTTCTTGTGCCGAGCGACGAGAACATGACAGCTGGATGTCTGAAGCAACAATTCTTGTTTTGTGGTCATCATGCCAGATTTATTTCTCTGTTTGAATTGGTGCCATGAATCCCTGTGCCACTTCAGTGTCCTTTGTAAATGTTTTATTGTCACTGAGCACTGTACAGGAAAGCTTTATATATACAGTATGTAATAAGAAACATGAAAATGGAAGTTTTCTGAAGATTCACAAAGTATTTGACTTATAACTATGATTATGTAAATGTAGTAGTGATGTACTAGTAATGCTGTCTTATTTCAACCAAAATTCATACTCTTTGATGTTCATGTAAAAGTGAGTGAATGAAGCTCTTCATGTGTATATGATGTCTTTACAAAGTGTGTTAAATTTGCAGTATATTAATATTGAAAAACATACCAGTTATAGCATTTGTACCTTTTTACCAAACAGCTGTTGGAGTTTTGCAATGAATTCCCAAGTTCAAGTGGAGAAGGTCAACGATGAGGCTCTTTTTTAAAGCTTACGCAAAAGTGTTTTGAGACAACAGTGTTTTCTTTCTTCCACGACTAGTGTCTTTCTTGTCATTCTCTGTTAACAACCAAAGTTTGTCTTATTTTTGGGATTCCAAAGATACCCAAGGGCCAAAAACCACGCCAAAAAGTACAGTGTCAATTATCTAACCTTTGAATTTTCAACAAAGAGAAGAATGTTAAATAGAGGGTAAACATTTAAGTTTTTAGTACACCCAGTAATAACAAATCTAAAGTAGCCAGAAATCAATTTGTTCAAATGTCAACTTTTGCATCTTTAAACTGTTTTCAAATAAGGGGGAAAAAACATCAGTGTGAAACCTGACACTTAAAAACAGTTTGAAATATGCCTTAAAACTAACTCCAGCAAATATAAGTACAGTATGTCACCTATGTTCTGACGTATGGAAGTTGAAATTCTAAAAATGTCAATGGACAACTAAGGCTATTAGAACTTAGCCTGTAAATTAAGCTGCGTTTTTTTTGTTACTATAATAAATATAAATTATGTATTTGTATAATAAAGCTATAACAGAAATGGATGAAGAAAAGACAATTGAACTGTTCACAACTCTTTCAAATTCTCTTCTCATGTCATTGATCAAGAACACACATTTTGTTATGTATTGTTAAATCACACTTATTTTATGTTAAAGTGTAAGTTTATTTTTCATTACATGCAAAAGACACACAACTACAATATTGCATTTATACCTGCAGAAAAATGGCACATCACTTATGACATACAGATGCTATTTTTGTTCTTAATGTAAGAGACCGTTGTCTTTGATCATAAATTGGTCAGTTTGTACGTAAGAGACAGACGGACAGATGTCTTAGGGCAGTTTGACTAACGCACTGATGATCAAAGGAAACAAAAAAGGTATGTTAGAAATTGAGGCGTTGGCGCTGACCAGAACTAGTCTCTGATGTATATAAGCAGGCCATTTCCATGCATGACAGCAAACAGGCAACTATCAATGCACTGACTTGACTTATTTGGAAGCAACAAGGTGTCTACTTTGAACTACACAAAACTTCAAGGAGGAAATAACTTATTTGGCTGAAGTTTCCATATTGACATTAGGTGAGTAACATTTTTGGGAAAATTTGTGAATGTTTAATTATAAAGTAAGAGAGGGCACAGTACATTACAACATAAAACATAAAAAAAAGCATTTGACATAAAAGCTATAAGCTTTGGCTGTCTACCAAGGTTGTTGTTCCCTGATTTCATTTCTCTGTCAATTATACAAACCAAAGATGTTTAGGATATATCTCATCATATAACAAACATTATATATTAAATAAATGATAAAAATACAATAATGATAATTATAGTTTAAAATGAATTTAATATATCAAGTCGCATATTTGTATATGTGCTTTTAAATATAACTTTTTTGTTTACATTTAGTGCTCCATCATACAGTTACTGATCATTAGATTTAACATATGCATCATGTTACTTCTTAACAGCACCTCAGCATCTAATTATCTTCCATAGGTTTCAAACTGCAGCAACAATGCCATTAATGGCAGTGTTATTCCTGCTAATTGGTAAGTGGAAACATGCTATTTTAAAAGCCAAAAGTCTTGTTGATGTTCAATGTAAATGTAAAGGTTCATTTACATTGCTGCAGTTGCTGGATCATCAACAACAGCTTTGTCATCTGAAAAAAATACTGCTTCTAAAACAACAACTCATTCTACAAGTGTTGCTACCTCTGTTAACATCGCTCCTTCTTCTTCCTCTTCTCAAATAGCATTCCCCCGAAGTGCCAGTACAACATCCAATTCAGCCAACAGCCCGGCTATAACATTTAGATCTGTTGCAGTTGCCTCTTCAGGAAACACTGCTGCTGAAACAACAAATGCTTCTACAAGTGTTGCAACCTCTTCAGATCACATATCAGCTGCTCAAAGAGCATCCACAGAAAGGGCCAGTACAAAAGCAAATCTTGTGACAAATCCTGCTTCCTCATCTACCTCTGCTACAGTTGCTGGATCATCAACAACAACATTGTCATCTGCAAGTGTTGCTGCTTCTGGAACAATTCCTACAAGTGTTGCTACCTCTGTTAACATCACTCCTTCTTCTTCTTTTCAAGCAACTGCTCAAACAGAATCTCCAAGAAGGGCTAGTACAACATACAACACTTCCACCAGCCCCGCTATATCATCTACCTCTGTTACAGTTGGCTCTTCAGGATACACTGCTGCTTATACAACAACTGCTTCTACAAGTGTTGCAACCTCTTCAGATCACATATCAGCTGCTCAAAGAGAATCCAATGAAAGGGCCAGTACAAAAGCAAATTTTGTGACAAGTTTGGCTGCCTCAACTGCCTCTGCTGCAGTTGCTGGATCATCAACAACACCATTGTTATCTGCAATTGTTGCTGCTTCTGGAACAACAACTCGTTCTAGAAGTGTTCCTGCCTCTGTTAACATTGCTTCTTCTTCTTCTTCTCAAACAGCATTCCCCCGAAGTGCCAGTACAACATCCAATTCAACCAACAGTCCGGCTATAACATCTAGATCTGTTGTAGGTGCCTCTTCAGGAAACACAGCTGCTTATACAACAACTGCTTCTACAAGTGTTGCCATCTCCTCAGGTCACATATCAGCTGCTATAACAGCATCCACAGGAAGGGTCAGTACGAGACAAAATTTTGTAACAAGTCATGCTGCCCCATCTACCTCTGCTGCAGTTGCTGGATCATCAACAAAAACTTTGTCATCTGCAAATGTTGCTGCTTCTAGAACATTAATTCCTTCAACAAATACTGCAACCACTGTTAATATTGCTCCTTCCTTTTCTTCTCAAACAACTGCTCAAACTGAATCTCCAAGAGGGGCCAGTACAACATACAACATTGCCAACAGCCCGGTTATATCATCTACCTATGTTGCAGTTGCCTCTTCAAGAAACACTGCTGCTTATACAACAACACTGTTTCTTTGACAAGTGTTGCAACCTCTTTAGATCACATATCAGCTGTCAAAGAGAGAATCCAATGAAAGGCCATAAAAAGCAAATTCCAGACAAGCCCGGGTTGCCTCAACTGCTCCTTGCTGCAGTTGCTGATCATCAACAACAACAACATTGTTATCTGCAAATGTCGCTGCTTCTGGAACAACAACTCGTTCTAGAAGTGTTCCTGCCTTTGTTAACATTGTTGCTTCTTCTTCTTCTTCTTCTTCTCAAACAGCATTCCCCCAAAGTGCCAGTACAACATCCAATTCACAACAGTCCAGCTATAACATCTAGATCTGTTGTAGGTGCTTCAGGAAACACTGCTGCTTATACAACAACTGCTTTACAAGTGTTGCCATCTTCCTCGTCACACCTCTGTTGCAGGTGCTGGATCATCAACAAAAACTGGTCATCTGCAATGCGTTGCTTCTGGAACATTAATTCCTTCAACAAATATTGCAAGCACTCTCTAAAAAATTGCTCCTTTTTCTTTCTTTCTTTCTTCTTCTTCTCCTCCTCAAACAACTGCTCAAACAGAATCTTCCTGCAAGAGGGCCCAGAAACATACAACATTGCCAACAGCCCAGTTATATCATCTACCCCTAAGGTAAAGGATTCCAGATACACTGCTGCTTATAAAACAACAGCTTCTACAAGTGTTGGAACCTCTTCAGATCACATATCAACTGTTCAAAGAGCATCCACAGGAAAGGCCAGCACAAGAGCAAAATTTTGTGACACCATACTGCCCTATCTACTCATTGCAGTTGTTGATCATCAACAACAACATTGTCATCTACAAGTGTTAAGCGTTTCTGAACAACAACAACTACAAGTGTTCCTACTCTGTTAACATCAATTAATCTTCTTCTCAAACAGCATTCCCCTGAGTGTGCCAGTATAACATCCACCCCGCCAACAGCCCGACATATATCTACCTCTGTTGCAGTTGCCTCTTAGGAACACTGCTGCTTTATACAACAACCGCTTCTACAAGTTTTGCAACCTCTTCAGATCACATATCAGCTGTTCAAAGAGCATCCACAGGAAGAGCCAGCACAAGAGCAAATTTTGTGACGATTCCTACTGCCCCATCTACCTGGGCTGCAGTTGCTGGATCATCAACAACAACACTGTCATCTGCAAGTGTTGCTGCTTCTGGAACAACAACAACTACAAGTGTTCCTACCTCTGTTAACATTGCTCATTCTCTTTCTTCTTCAACAGCACTCTCGGCGCCAGTACAACATCCACTCCTGCCAACAGCCCGGCTATAACATTTAGATCTGTTGCAGTTGCCTCTTCAGGAAACACTGCTGCTAAAACAACAAATGCTCAAAAGAGAATCCAATGAAAGGCCAGTATGTGCTACCTAGACAAGTTCGCTGCCTCATCTTGCCTCTGCTGCAGTTGCTGGATTAACAACACCATTGTTATCTGCAAATGTTGTTGCTTCGAACAACAACTCATTCTAGAAGTGTTCTGCTCTGTTAACATTGCCTATTCTTCTTCTTCAAACAGCATTCCCCAAAGTGCCAGCATAACATCCACCCAGCCAACAGCTATTATAACATTTCCAGATTCGTTGCAGTTGCCTCTTCAGTAAACACTGCTTATACAACAACTGCTTCTGGGAAATGTTGCTTCTGGAACAACAACTCTGCCCAGAAGTGTTCCTGCCTCTGTTAACATTGATCTTCTTCTTCTTCAAACAGCATTCCTCGAATCTGCCAGTACAACATCCAATCTAGCCAACAGCCTGGCTATAACATCTAGATCTGTTGCAGTTGCCTTCAGTAAACAAACATCATGCTTATACAACAACTGCTTCTACAAGTGTTGGAACCTCTTCAGATCACATATTAGCTGCTCAAAGAGCATCCACAGGAAGAGCCAGCACAAGAGCAAATTTTGTGACAATACCTACTGCCCCATCTTTACCCAATAAGAGTTGCTGGATCATCAACAATATTGTCATCTTATGGAAAGTTGCTGCTTCTTGGAACAACTCTACAATTGCTAAGTACCTCTGTTAACATCGCCTTCTTTCTTCTTCTCAAACAGCATTCCTCGGGCGCCAGTGTACAACATCCAATTCTACAACAGCCTGGCTATAACATACAGGTCTGTTGTAAAGGTTCTTCAGGAACACTCGCTGCTTTATACAACAACTGTTTTCTACAAGTGTTGCCACCTCCCTTCAGATCACACATCAGCCAAGCAAAACAGCATCCACAGAAAGGGCCAGTACAAGACAAAATTTTGTAATGTCATGCTGTCTCATCTACTTACCTGCTGCAGTTGTTGGATCAACAAAAACTTTGTCATCTGCGAATAAGTTAAGGTTTTAGAACATTAATTCCTTCAACAAATATTGGCAACCACTGCTAAGGCTATTCTTCTTCTTTCTTTCTTCTTTCTTTCTTCTTCTTTTCTCAAACAACTGCTCAAACAGAATTCCAAGAGGCCAGTACAACATACAACATTGCCAACAGCCCGGTTATATCAATATCTACCTATGTTGCAGTTGCTCTTCAAGAAACACTGCTGCTTATACAACAACCGCTTTAAGGGCAGCCTCTTTCCAGATCACATATCAGCTGCTCAAAGAGCATCCACAGCGGCCAGTACAAAAGCACAAATTTTGTAACAAGTCCTGCTCTCATCTACCGTCGAGAAGTTGTTGATCATCACCAGCAACATTGTTATCTGCAAATGTTGTTGCTTCTGAACACCCCTTGCCAAGTGTTGCTACCTCTGTTAACATCAATTCTTCTTTTTCTTCTTCTTCTTCTTCTTTTTCAAGCAACTGCTCAAACAGAATCTCCAAGAAGCTGGGCTAGTACAACATACACAACACTGCCACCAGCCCCGCCATCATCTCCACTCTGTTACAGTTGGTTCTTTCAGGATAATAATTGCTGCTTATACAACAACTGCTTCTTTACAAGTGTTGCAATCCCTCTTTAGATCACATATCAGCTGCTCAAAGAGAATCCAATGAAAAGGGCCAGTACAGTAAGCAATTTTGTGACAAGTTCGCTGCCCTAACTGCCTCACAAGAAGTTAAGCGGATCATCAACAACAACATTAATCTTCGCAATGTTAGTTGGCTTCTGGAACAACAACTCGTTTAGAAGTGTTCCTGCCTTTTGTTAACATTGTTGCTTTCTTTCTTTCTTTCTTCTTCTTTCTTTCTTCTTCTCAAACAGCAGACCCCCCAAAGTGCTGTGTACAACATCCAATCTAGCCAACAGTCCAGCTATAAACATCTAGATCTGCTAGAAAAGCCTTCTTCAGGAAACACTGCTGCTTTTATACAACAACTGCTTCAAGAAGCTAAGTATCTCCTCAGGTCACAACTCTAAGGTATATGCTGGATCATCAACAAAAACTTTGTCATCTGCAAATGTTAAGCTTGGAACATTAATTCTTCAACAAATATTGTAAAGTACACTCTAAAACGTTCTTCTTTCTTCTTCTTCTTCCTCAAAACAACAACTGCCAAACAGAATCTGCAAGAGGCCAGTAGAATGATACAACACAAGCAACAGCCCAGTTATATTATCATCTACCCTTGTTGCAGTTGACTCTTCAGTAAACACTGCTGCTTATAAAACAACAGTTTTACAAGTGTTGGGAACCCTTCAGATCACATATCAACTGTTCAAAGAGTATCCACAGGAAAGGCCAGCACAAGAGCAAATTTTAGACAATACCTACTGCCCCATCTACTGGCTGCAGCGCTGTTGGATCATCAACAACATTGTCATCTGGCGAAGTTGCTGCTTCTGAACAACTCCTACACTGTTGCTACCTCTGTTAACACGTCTTCTTCTTTCTTCTCAAACAGCATCTCCGAGGTGCCAGTACAACATCCAATTCTGCCAACAGCCTGGCTATAACATACAGGTCTGTTGCAAAGGTTTCTTCAGGAAACACTGTTTATACAACAACTGCTTCTACAAGTGTTGCCACCTCAGATCACACACATCAGCTGCCAAAAACAGCATCCACAGAAAGCGGGGCCAGCATAAGACAAAATTCTGTAACAAGTCATGCTGCCCCATCTACGTCTGCTGCAGCTGCTGGATCAACAAAAACTTTTGTCATCTGCGAATACAAGGCTTCTAGAACACACCTTTCAACAAATATTGCAAACCACTGTTAATATTGCTCCTTCTTCTTCTTCTTCTTCTTCTTCTTCTTCTCAAACAACTGCTCAAACAGAATCTCCAAGAGGGGCCAGTACAACATACAACATTGCTAACAGCTCCGTTATATCATTTTACCTATGTTGTAGTTGCTCTTCAAGAAACACTGCTGCTTATATACAACAAACGCTTCTACAAGTGTTGCAGCCTCTTCAGATCACATATCAGCTGCTGAAAGAGCATCCACAGAAAGGGCCAGTACAAAAGCAAATTTTGTAACAAGTCCTGCTTCTCATCTACCTCTGCCACAGTTGTTGATCATCAACAACAAACATTGTTATCTGTAAATGTTGCTGCTTCTGAACAATTCCTACAAGTGTTGCTACCTCTGTTAACATCAATTCTTCTTCTTTTTCTTTCTTCTTCTTTCTTTCTTCTTCTTTCTGCCAACTGCTCAAAACAGAATCTCCAAGAAGGGCTAGTACAACATACAACACTGCCACCAGCCCCGCTTATATATCATCTAATTCTGTTAAGAAGTTGGTTCTTTCAGGATACACTGCTGCTTATACAACAACTGCTTCTTGGCTAAGTGTTGCAACCTCTTTAGGATCACATATCAGCTGCTCAAAGAGAATCCAATGA
The DNA here is from genome assembly GCA_032718565.1 of Distichodus sexfasciatus. Taxonomy (NCBI): domain Eukaryota; kingdom Metazoa; phylum Chordata; class Actinopteri; order Characiformes; family Distichodontidae; genus Distichodus; species Distichodus sexfasciatus. The sequence goes on from JAVGVS010001325.1 coordinate 15,419, forward strand.
AAGCGGGCCAGTACAAAAGCAAATTTTTAGACAAGTTCGGCTGTCTTAACTGCTCTGCTGCAGTTGTTGATCATCAACAACAACATTGTTATCTGCAAATGTTGCTGTCAGGAACAACAACTCGTTCTAGAAGTGTTCCTGCCTTGTTAACATTGTTGCTTCTTCTTCTTTCTTTCTTCTTTCTTCTTTCTCAAAACAGCATTCCCCCAAAGTGCCAGTACAACATTCAATTCAGCCAACAGTCCAGCTATAAACATTCTAGATCTGTTGTAGGTGCCTCTTCAGGAAACACTGCTGCTTATACAACAACTGCTTCTACAAGTGTTGCCATCTCCTCAGGTCACAACTCTGCTGCAGGTGCTGGATCATCAACAAAAACTTTGTCATCTGCAAATGCTACGGTTGGAACATTAATTCCTTCAACAAATATTGCAAGCACTCTAAAAATTGCTCCTTCTCCTTCTCCTTCTTCTTCTTCTTCTTCTTCTCCTCAAACAACTGCTCAAACAGAATCTGCAAGAGGGGCCAGTAGAACATACAACATTGCTAACAGCCCAGTTATACCATTTCTCCAATTGTTGCAGTTGACTCTTCAGTAAACACTGCTGCTTATAAAACAACAGCTTTCTACAAGTGTTGGAACCCTTCTAGATCACATATCAACTGTTCAAGAGGTCTGACAGGAAAGGCCACAGCACAAGAGCAAATTTGTGACAATACCCCACTGCCCCATCTACCTGGGCTGCAGTTGCTGGATCATCAACAACATTGTCATCTATGAAAAGCATAAGCTTCTGGGAACAACCCTACAATTGTTGGGCACTCTGTTAACATCGCCCCTTCTTCTTCTTCTTCAAACAGCATTCCCCGAGGTGCCAGTACAATGATCTAATTCTTGCCAACAGCCTGCTATAACATACAGGTCTGTTGTAGTTGCTCTTCAGGAAACACTGCTGCTTATACAACAATTGCTTCTACAAGTAAGCATACCTCTTCAGATCACATCAGCTGCTAAAACAGCATCCAAGAAAGGGCCAGTATAAGACAAAATTTTGTGGAATGTCATGCTGCCCCATCTACGCCTGCTGCAGTTGCTGGATCAACAAAACTTTGCCATTCAGTGAATGTTGCTTTTAGAACATTAATTCCTTCAACAAATATTGCAACCACTGTTAATATTGCTCCTTCTTCTTTCTTCTTCTTCTCAAAACAACTGCTCAAACAGAATCTTCAAGAGGCCAGCACAACATAACAACACTGCCAACAGTCCGGTTATTATATCATCTACCTATGTTGGGTAGTTGCCTTTTCAAGAACACTGTTGCTTATATTAACAACCGCTTTGCCAAGTGTTGCAGCCTCTTCAGATCACATATCGCTGCTCAAAGAGCATCCACAGAAGCGCTTAGCACAAAAGCAAATTTTTGCAAATAAGTCCTGCTTCTACCTACCTTCATTACAGTTGCTGATCATCAACAACAACATTGTTATCTGCAAATGTTGCTGTTTGAACACCTTGCCAAGTGTTATACTCTGTTAACATCACTCCTTCTTCTTATTTTCAAACAACTGCTCAAACAGAATCTCCAAGAAGGGCTAGGACAACATACAACACTGCCACCAGCCCCGCCATCATTCACCTCTGTTACAGTTGGTTCTTCTGGTGGATATACTGTTGCTTATACAACAACTGCTTCTAATAAGTAGTTGTAAACCCCTTAGATCACATATCAGCCAAGCTCTCAAAGAGCATCCAATGAAAATAGTACAAAAAGCAAATTTTAGACAAGTCTGGCTGCCCCAACTGGCTCTCTGTTGCAGTTGCTGGATCATCAACAACAACATTGTTATCTGCAACAGTTGTTGCTTCTGGGAACAACAACTGCTCTGTAGAAGTGTCTCGCCTTTTGTTAACATTGTTAAGCTTCTTCTTCTTCTTTTCTCTTCTTTCTTTCAAAACAGCATTCCCCAAAGTGCCAGCATAACATCCATCCAGCCAACAGTCCAGAGCTATAACATCTAGATTCGTTGTAGGTGCTCTTCAGGAAACACTGCTGCTTATACAACAACTGCTTTGCCAAGTGTTGCCATTTCCTCAGGTCACACCTCTGCTGCTGCAGGTGCTGGATCATCAACAAAAACTTTGTCATCTGCAACGTTGCTGCTTCTGGAACATTAATTCCTTTCAATAAATATTGCAAGCACTCTAAAATTGTTCTTCCTTCTCCTTTCTTTTCTTTCTTCTTTCTTTCTTTCTTCTTCTTCAAACAACTGCTCAAAACAGAATCTGCAAGAGGGGCCAGTAGAATGATACAACATTGCCAGCAGCCCAGTTACATCATCTACCCTGCCAGAAGAATTTCAGTAAACACTGCTGCTTATAAACAACAGCTTCTTTACAAGTGTTGAACCTTCTTCAGATCGGCTATTAATAACTGTTCAAAGAGCATCCACAGGAAAAAAGGCCAGCAATAAGAGCAAATTTTATATAATTCCTACTGCCCCATCTACTCACAGTTGCTGGATCATCAACAACAACACTGTCATCTGCAAGTAAGTTATGTTTTCGGAACAACAAATACCACAAGTGTTCCTACCTCTAAGTTAACGCTGTTCATTTTCTTTCCAGCACTTCCGGCGCCAGTAGTACAACATCCACGGCCAACAGCCCGCCATAACATTTAGATCTGTTGCAGTTGCCTCTTCAGGAAACACTGCTGCTAAAACAACAATGCTTTGCTAAGTGTTGCAACCTCTTCAGGATCACATATCAGCTGCTCAAAGAGTATCCACAGAAAGGCCAGTACAGCAAATTTTGTGACAAGTCCTGTTTCTTACTCTCCACTTCTGCCACAGTTGCTGAATCATCAACAACATTGTCATCAAGTGTTGCTTTTTTCTGAACAATTCCTACAAGTGTTGGGTGCACTCTGTTAACATCAATTCTTCTTCTATTTCTTCAAACAACTGCTCAAACAGAATTCCAAGAAGGCTAGACAACATAACACTGCCACTTTCAGCCCCGCTTATATCATCTACCTCCTGTTGCTGGCTCTTCAGGATACACTGCTGCTTATACAACAACTGCTTCTAAGTGTTGCGTAACCTTCAGATCACACATCAGCTGCTCAAAGAGAATCCAATGAAAGGGCCAGCATGTGCTAAATTTGTGACAAGTTCGGCTGCCCCATCTGCCTTGCTGCAGTTGCTGGATTAACAACACACAGTTATCTGCAAATGTTGTTTCTGAACAACAACTCATTCCCAGGAAGTGTTGCTACCTCTGTTAATATCATTCTTCTTCTTCTCAAACAGCATTCCCCCAAAGTGCCAGTACAACATCCAATTCAGCCAACAGCCTGGCTTATAATGATCTACCTCATAGAGTTGACTCTTTCCAGGAAACACTGCCGTTATATAACAACCGCTTCTAAGGGTGGTTGTTGCCACCTTCAGATCACATATCAACTGCTCCAAGAGCATCCACAGGAAGGGCTAGCACAAGAGCAGATTTGTGACAATTCTACTGCCCCATCTACCTGGGGCTGCAGTTGCTGGATCGCTAAAAACATTATCATCTGCAAGCAGCTTCTGAACAACAATTCCTTGCAAGTGAAAATTCCGCTTCTGTTTAACATTGTTTCATTCCTTCTTTCTTTCTCAAACAGCATTCCCCAAAGTGCTGTAATAACATCCAATTTGCAACAGCCTGGCTATAACATTCCAGACCTGTTGCAGTTGCTCTTCAGCAAAACACTGCTGCTTATACAACAACTGCTTTTGCAAATGTTGCTGCTTCTGAACAACAACTCATTCTGTATGTTCCTGTTGACATTGCATCTTCTTCTTCTTCTCAAACAGCATTCCCCCGAATTGCCAGTACAACATCCAATTCAGCCAACAGCCTGGCTATAACATCTAGATCTGTTGCAGTTGCCTCTTCAGTAAACACTGCTGCTTATATAACAACCGGCTTCTACAAGTGTTGGAACCTCTTCAGATCACATATCAACTGTTCAAAGAGCATCCACAGGAAAGGCCAGCACAAGAGCAAATTTTGTGACAATTCATACTGCCCCATCTACCTGGGCTGCAGTTGCTGGATCATCAACAACAACATTGTCATCTACAAGTGTTGCTGCTTCTGGAACAACAACAACTACAAGTGTTCCTACCTCTGTTAACATCACTCAATCTTCTTCTTCTCAAACAGCATTCCCCCGAGGTGCCAGTACAACATCCAATTCTGCCAACAGCCCGATTATATCATCTACCTCTGTTGCAGTTGCCTCTTTAGGAAACACTGCTGCTTATACAACAACCGCTTCTACAAGTTTTGCAACCTCTTCAGATCACATATCAGCTGTTCAAAGAGCATCCACAGGAAGAGCCAGCACAAGAGCAAATTTTGTGACGATTCCTACTGCCCCATCTACCTGGGCTGCAGTTGCTGGATCATCAACAACACCATTGTCATCTGCAAGTGTTGCTGCTTTTGGAACAACAACTACAAGTGTTCCTACCTCTGTTAACATTGCTCATTCTTCTTCTTCTCAAACAGCATTCCCCCAAAGTACCAGTACAACATCCAATTCTGCCAACAGCACGGCTATAACATTTAGATCTGTTGCAGTTGCCTCTTCAGGAAACACTGCTGCTAAAACAACAACTGCTTCCACAAATGTTGCCACCTCTTCAGATCACACATCAGCTGCTAAAACAGTATCCACAGAAAGGGCCAGTACAAGAGCAAATCTTCTAACAAGTCATGCTGCCCCATCTACCTCTGCTGCAGTTGCTGGATCATCAACAAAACCATTGTCATCTGCAAGTGTTGCTGCTTCTGGAACAACAACTCCTACAAGTGTTCCTGCCTCTGTTAACATTGCTCCTTCTCCTTCTTCTCAAATAGCATTCCCCCGAAGTGCCAGGACAACATACAGCACTGCCACCAGCCCGGCTATATCATCTACCTCTGTTGCAGTTGACTCTTCAGGAAACACTGCTGCTTATATAACAACCGCTTCTACAAGTGTTGCCACCTCTTCAGATCACATATCAACTGCTCAAAGAGCATCCACAGGAAGGGCCAGCACAAGAGCAGATTTTGTGACAATTCTTACTGCCCCATCTACCTGGGCTGCAGTTGCTGGATCGTCAAAAACATTATCATCTGCAAGTGTTGCAGCTTCTGGAACAACAATTCCTGCAAGTGTTGCTACCTCTGTTAATATCGCTCCTTCTTCTTCTTCTCAAACAGCATTCCCCCAAAGTGCCAGTACAACATCCAATTCTGACAACAGCATGGCTATAACATCTAGATCTGTTGCAGTTGCCTCTTCAGGAAACACTGCTTCTAGAACAATAACTGCTTCCACAAATGTTGCCACCTCTTCAGATCACACATCAGCTGCTAAAACAGCATCCACAGAAAGGGCCAGCACAAGAGCAAATTTTGTGACAATGCCTACTGCCCCATCTACCTCTGCTGCAGTTGCTGGATCATCAACAAAACCATTGTCATCTGCAAGTGTTGCTGCTTCTGGAACAATAACTCCTACAAGTGTTCCTGCCTCTGTTAACATTGCTCCTTCTCCTTCTTCTCAAATAGCATTCCCCCGAAGTGCCAGTACAACATACAACACTGCCACCAGCCCGGCTATATCATCTACCTCTGTTGCAGTTGCCTCTTCAGGAAACACTGCTGCTTATACAACAACTGCTTCTACAAGTGTTGCCACCTCTTCAGATCACATATCAACTGCTCAAAGAGCATCCACAGGAAGGGCCAGCACAAGAGCAGATTTTGTGACAATTTCTACTGCCCCATCTACCTGGGCTGCAGTTGCTGGATCATCAACAACAACTTTCTCATCTGCAAAAATTGCTGCTACTTTAACAACAAATCCTACTAGTGTTGCTACCTCTGTTAACATTGCTTCTTCTTCTTCTTCTTCTTCTTCTTCTTCTCAAACATCTGCTCAAACAGCATCTCCAGGAAGTGCCAGTACAACATTGAATTCTGCCAACAGCCTGGCTATAACATCTACCTCTGTTGCAGTTGCCTCTTCAGGAAACACTGCTGCTTATACAACAGCTGTTTCTACAAGTGCTGCCACCTCTTCAGGTCACACATCTGCTGATCAAACAGCATCCACAGTAAGTACCCGTACAAGAGAAGATTCTGCCACTACTGCTGCTGCAAATTCCACCTCTTCTGCTATTACTTCTTCAGGGACCTCCACTGCATATAAAACAGCTCCTTCTGCAACTACTGCTACCTCTGTCAGTATTGCCTCTACTTCATCTGAGACATCAGCTGCTCCAACAACATCCACAGGAAGCGCCAGTACAACAGCAACTACTGCCAAAAGTGCTGCTGCAACTAATGCCTCTCTTGCTTTCACTTCTTCTGGAACCACTGCTTCATATACAACAACTTGGTCTTCAATCACTGCTGCCTTTACAACCAGTGCCACTGTTTCATCTGTTCAATCAACAGTTTCACAAAAATCTTTCACAGGAATTACACCACAGTCTGCAACAGCACAGAGTGCAAACGTCACAACAAACACACAAGCTTCAACAACCTTAATAGCAACAGTCACATCAATAGCTACTACAAGCACAGCCAAAACAACAATACAGACTGCGGTTACCAGTGCAACCATACTTTCTGGTGGTGTTCCAGCAACTTTTGCTCAGGCAGCAAATTCATGCGTAATAAGTTGTAAAGGAGGATTGCTACTGGCTTTGTGTCTTGCCCTCTTTTCACATTTGCTCAGTTTCAACTATGTGTAACTGTGTTCCTAGATCTCAAGCATCACTGAGACCGTCTAGTTATCTATGATACTCTGATGTGAAATGTCTCTCTCTCCCTCTCTTGCTTATATATATAAAAGATAACCCAAAAGATAACCCAAGTAAACACAAAATGCAGTTTTTAAGTGAAAATTTTATTTATTAAGGAAAAACAACTATCCAAACCTACATGGCCCTATGTGAAAAAGTAATTGCGCCCTAAGCCTAATAACTGGTTGTGCCACCTTTAGCAGCAACAACTGCAATTAAGCATTCGCTATAACTGGCAATGAGTCTTTCACATCACTGTGGAGGAATTTTGGCCCACTCTTCTTTGCAGAAGCGTTTTAATTCAGCCATATTGGACGGTTTCCAAGCATGAACTGCCTTTTTAAGGTCATACCACAGCATCTCAATAGGACTCAGGTCCAGACTTTGACTAGACCACTCCACAACCTTCATTTAATTTTTGAAACCATTCAGAGGTGCACTTTCTGGTGTGTTTTGGATCATTGTCCTGCTGTGGAACCCAAGTGTGCTTCAGCTTGAGGTCACAAACTGATGGCCGCACATTCTCCTTCAGGATTTTTTGGTAGACAGCAGAATTCATGGTTCCATCAATCGCAGCAAGTCGTCCAGGTCCTGAAGCAGCAAAGCAGCCCAAGACCATCACACTACCACCACCATGTTTGACTGTTGGCATGATGTTCTTTTTCTGAAATGCTGTGTTACTTTTACACCAGATGTAACTGGATGCACACCATCCAAAAAATTCAACTTTTTGTCAGTCCACAGAATACTGTCCCAAAAGACTTGGGGATCATCAAGGTGTTTTTTGGCAAAAGTGAGACCAGCCTTTATGTTCTTTTTGGTCAGCAGTGGTTTTTGCCTTGGAACTCTGCCATGCATGCCATTTTTGCCCAGTCTCTTTCTTATGGTTGAGTCATGAACACTGACCTTAACTGAGGCAAGTGAGTCCTGCAGTTTTTAGATGTTGTTCTGGGTTCTTTTGTGAGTCGTTGCTGCACTCTTGGGGTAATTTTTATAGGCCGGTCACTCCTAGGAAGGTTCACCACTGTTTTCTCTATTTGTGACTCTCCATGGCAAAACCAGTCGCTTGTCGCAATGGAGGTTTCTGAGAAAAACGACCGTTTGTATTGCGTGGGGTAAAATTTTGGATTTTTGAAACAGTGGAAGGTCTATACTGTACTGCTGTGAATAAATTTAGCTGAAAAACTCACCCTTTCCATCCTAAAAAGGTGAATTTCTTGAGGTGAGGAATTCAATTCCGGCAGAATGTTCAAAGTTTCTGTTTTGACCGCTCTACTTCAACATTTACGGTAAATCCACTGGTTGACTAGTGTGAAGATATTTCTCCGGAATACCATCTTGGTCTCCCGAGTTCAGTTAACCTAACGCAGGTAGGCTATCCGTGTGGCTGTGAATGCAGCGTAGGCTACCGTAAATACAAACATAGCCGCGACCGCACCACGCGTCTGTGAGTGCTACGTCGATAGTCAACTTCAAAGGCAGATTTTTCCGTTTCTCACTTGCTGTGACAGGAGAAACCCGACTCCTTTGAATGTTGATATCTCAGTCATATGTCGTCCAATTCATTCGATATAGGTATCGTTTTGAAGCTTGATTTATGCCCTTTCATGAAAACATAGAACCTGCATGGTTTTGCCATGCAGGGTCACATTTGTGAATAATGGCCCTCACCATGGTTTGCTGGAGTCCCAAAGCTTTAGAAATGGCTTTGTAACCTTTTCCAAAACGATAGATGTCAATTACGTTGTTTCTCATCTGTTCCTGAATTTCTTTAGATCGCAGCATAATGTCCTCCTTTTTGGGATCTTTTGGGCTCCTTTTTAAGTGATCTCCTGATTCAACAGGTCTGGCAGTAATCAGGCCTGGGTGTGGCTGGTGAAATTGCACTTAGCTTTCCAAAAAATGTGATTAACCACAGTTACTTCATTATTTTACAAGGGGGCTATTACTTTTTCACATAGGGCCATGTAGGTTTGGATAGTTTTTTTTCCTTAATAAATAAAATCATCGCTTAAAAACTGCCTTTTGTATTTACTTGGGTTATCTTCGTCTAATATTTAAATTTGTTTGATAATCTGAAACATTTAAGTGTGACAAACATGCAAAAAAAACAGAAATCAGGAAGGGGGCAAATACTTATTCACAGCACTGTATGTACATATATATATATATCTC